>LUCM01004910.1:0-12969 GCA_008360955.1 Fasciolopsis buskii
CTACTTTAACCCACCAGATTTCGCGGTCATTCCCAAGGCTTATGGTCAACTGACGCTGCAAGTGTCGATGCATCTTTTTCACTTTCCTGCAGTTAGGGAGCTATTGTTTTTGTTCCATTAAGGCAAATGAGAATAATTGAAAGTATGTTTTTACAATTAGACTGTTCTAGGTGTTGGCTGCAATAGCGTCTTATCTCTTCTCTCTTTTCCCCTTGGTATTCACCCTTTTTATGGAAAGATGTAACCGTGAGCAAAGGGCATTGAGGCTTGCCTTGGTGTTTAACGCTGAACGTTGATGATGATGATGGTGCGATGCGGCTTTCCTCGAGAGAAACTCTTTTGATCCCGATTCCTGTTGTTCTGAAATGGTTGTTGGCATTTTGCTCAGACCATCATTTGCTTCTCACCAAAATGAGCTTTAGGCGGTAGGCCATCTGGCGTCAGACCTCTTCGAGTCGGCAACGGATTGAAATCAAAGACATCGCCATTAGCTAGAAATGGCGAGTTGTCTCCGAGACCCTTGATCGTGCTTGGCAGTCGAAATGCATGGCGCAGCGTCGATTAGATTGCGACGAGCTATCTGATCCCACTCCTCTATCAATCCTTCGAAGCGCAGCGACTGAAAATCTAGGATTATCTCCACCATGCAGCTTCAATGAGCACTTATAAAGAATCCCCTGCATTGGTTTTGGCTTGATCCAGGATTTCCACTGAGTCTCTGCGCTTTCTTGACTCACGCCAGTCCACTCCGGATGGTACCGATTATTATGAAACACGAGACAAACTCTGTGTGGGTTTTCATGGGGATCGCGAGGTCTGATGGAGATGGACGTCATAAGGCACCGGGCTCCGACGGCCTTTCCTCAGCTCTATTTAGTGATGGAGGAATGGAGCTGGTGAGAGCCTCAGGGTTAGTTCTCGAAGGTCTGGTTCTCCGAGGAATTCCCCCTTCTCTTATGGGGGTGGGTGGGTGGGTGGAGTTCGATCGTTTTTCCCATCTTTGAAAGGAGCTTACATAGTGACTGTGTTAACCATCCCGATAGCACCAAAGCTACTTTCCTCCGTAATTCTTCGCAAGTTGTACAATGCGCGTGAAGAGCAAACTCTTAAGGAACAGGCTGGGTTTCGCGCTGGCGTTAGATGTATCGTTCTAATCTTCATTCACAGACAGGCATTAAAACCCCACTTCACTTTCCAAAGGCCAACGATAATCATGTTCCTTGAAATTCGCGCAGCTCTTGACTTCTTTTATAGGTCTGTACTATGGTAGTTTGTTAAGGAATTTAGTACCTGGGATGTGTATCGGTTCCCAAACAGTTGTACCGTCATACGTCAGGTCGGGTTAGGGATTATAATCAGCTTTTACCACCTTTCGGCGTCCCCGGTATAGTATGGAAGGCTGCTCTATGTCCCCATTTCTTTCCAAATTTGTAAGAGAGGACTTACTACCAAATGCTTTATCTGGTCTTTTAGGCCGTGGTACTGAACACCTCCCAGGGAACAGTTTTTGACTTAGAGTATGCCGATGATATCGTCTTGGTAAGCGACGATGCACAGGCAATTCAGCACAGGTTGGATCAACTGGAAATTGATGCACAGTGTTTTTCACCTACGAAATTCAAGGCACTTCTTCATGACTGACAGGAGCCTGTGCCTCGGCTCATGATGATGGGTTATGATGGTCGGTTTGAGTTACTCAGTAGCTTTAAGTATCTCGAAAGTCTGGTCACACTTGGCGGCGGTACTGAAGAGAAGATCACATTACGAACTGCGAAAGTCAGAGCAACTTCCACGGACTCTCGATACTTTTGGCCGCCGCTATGACATCCGGATTTCCCTTAAAGGAAGCGTACAGTGCCTCAGTTCATGGTGTTCTACTTCAGATTTATAAGACTTTACCTGTTCGTGTTGAAGGTGCTCGGTGACTTTCGTTATTCGACCACCGATTTCTCCGAAACATTGCTCGTGTCTGGTGGAGACATCGGGTGAGCAATGACGAGGTTTCCTGGGTCAAAACAGTCGTTCTCTGATTGAGGTAATCGCTCTACATTACATCCTGTGGCCTGGATGCATATTGCATATGGTTGCTTATCTAGATTCTCGTGCTGTTTTTATACCTGCTGGTGACGACTGGACGAAGTGGCGCAGCGGTCGGGCTATGACTTGGCCTAGATGCACGAAGAAGCTGGCTTCGGTTCTGGGCTCGATTAGTGCCTTCCGCCTTCCTGTTTGGGGCCCAAGAGATATGGATTATCGTTGGTCGAAGACGCTCAAGGACAGTTCAGAACAACAGTGATGTGAATGCCTGTATAACTCGTGCTCCGTAAAGGGCACGGGAAAAATAATACAAACCAAAATGTATGAAGGTGAAAATAAAAGAACAAAACGTGTTGGTCTGTCGTTTGGTATTTCCCCCATTTTCTTTCATCTATTTTCTTCATGGTTATACTTACATGTTGTGTTTACACTGCTTGTCATGCGTACATGTATTTACATCTATATGTATAGGTACGCCTACAGATGCAGGTAATTGGTTTTGCAAGACCGGAACAGTGTTGTTACGAACGACGTATTAAATCTGATATCTTTGATTGCCTCGCTCATATAGGCTTATTGTAAGTCGTTATGATGGTATATTTAATCTCTGAATTGCCTAAAATCCAGTGCTCGGGTGTCAGGAGAAATGCAAGGGTTGACAAGCATATTGTACCAAAATGCGGCTGGATAACGTGATTTGCAACGCATCGAGGTGCGATCAATTCTTAACCTGTAAAAACGGAATGTCCCACCGGAAGATGTCCTCAACTTGCAGCGGGTACATCTCACACCGCTTCATCTATATCCCACATTTGGTGGACGGGCACTGCTTGAAACGCTGATCGATATCACTATGCAACGAATTCTCTTGTAGACGAACTGCCTCAACATGTTTAATTCTACTGTGTGAGGCCAGGTGGCCTCTCTCTTGAGTCTTTCCCGAGAAGCACCGCACACCGTCAGGTAAAATCGATGCTATAAACACACTGGTCAATGAATGATAGCTGAGGTTCGCCCACCATCTAGCTAGATGCTTTCTTATTTGTTCATATACCGTCAGAACCAAGCGTCTAACTCACTTCCTAACCGAATATTCAGTATTTCTATATTCGACTGTATGCCCAGTCATCCGTAGGGAATTCGAAAATGCACCGTCCGGAAAATCACTTTTCCTTCTGGCCAGCTTTGAAACAATGGCGATGGATAAATGAGGAATGTGAGCAGCATGGCCAGCTTCAAACGCTGTGTCAGAAGTCGAAACATCAGTAAGGAAAAAATCCCTGGTGTACGAATGTATTCTATCGTTTACCTTGTTTATAAGAGAGATCCGCGTAATGCTCGCTGTAATCATTGGGATATCCGCTTCACCTTTTTTGCATCAAAATCACTGATGTCCGTCGTTCTTCGCAGGCTTTCTGCTAGTCGTGGGACATTATCCCGCGACGAGTAAACTGTTCGGCTCCTAAGTCATTTGTAAATTCACGGAAGATCTATGGTTGCCATATTTTTGAATATCCTAATGCTCTTTGATTCTTTTGGCGGGCCTGCCTATTGAATCGCTTGTTCATGATCGGGGTACTCGAGAAGTACGGTCACAGTCCCGACAGAATGAGAGCCTGGGTCCTATCTCATCATTCTTGTGCAGATACGCAATGGAGGAGGGTCTGCTGAACGTATTTCATGGCCTGGATGGAGGTGGTTGTGTTATAGTCTTGGATTGCGCCGATGGTATCGTCTTACTGCGTGTCGATGCATAGGCCGTCCGAGTCGTTCTGAATCGCCTGGTGATGGTGACACCACGGTTTGTGATGTACTTTCCTCCTTCCAAGTTGGGACTTCTGCTCTAAAATTGGCAGAAGCCTGTAACCGTGCTCACGGCAGCTGATGATGGATTGAAAAGAGTAAAGTTACGTCCTCATGGGTGGTTGCGTAATAGCTGTGATGCTCAAATATTAAAAGTTCCGGTTAGCTTTAGAAAATATAAAACGGCTCTGTCGCCGCGGTAACATCAGTCTGTTTCCGAAGGGCAGAATTTGTGATGTCGCAAGTCATGTGGCCTTGTCGTATGAATGCGAATACTGGCCCTTTCTTTTGGATGATATTCAGTGGTTGTCAGTCTTTAAGAATCGGTGTACGCAGGAATGTGCGTGGAAGATTGCAGCATCACATTACCCATGCCAAAATTAGACGTCGTGTATTGGGACTGGCGAACTCTTGCCTTTATTACTGACTGAAGTGGCTTGGCTATGGATGTCAAACCGACGCCTACCGCGCCGTGCACTATTCACGCGCATTGGAGTTTACCGGATGAAACTCAGCGGTGACGACCTGTGAATTGAAAAGGAGACTTTAAGTTCTAAGTAGCTAACTGGCGACTGCGCTCTCTAACTGTTCTTGACTGGGCCCCCAGAGATAACGTCTGCAGGCGGTTTGAAACGTTAAAGCTGATGGAATGAAATGGAACTCAGTGATAAAATGTTGTTTTATCTGCCTCTTTGTGATTCATGACCCACACATTTTACGAAATCATAAAGTTCAAAAGTTTCAGGTGAAATTAATCTAAAAGGTTTTCTTATTTTTCCAATCATTTTCGCAACGTTTTCATCCTCGTTTTTTATTAAAAAGTTAGACAGCTCATTGCTCGATTGCGGACTTGTGCGATTTGCATATATATATATATATATATAATGTTTGCGATCAGACAATGAGCCATCCATTGTATGTACTGTTCTTTCTCAACACAACTCGTGTTCGTTCCCGAAGTACATGTATTTCTGTGATTTAGGAGCGTTACTAACGTTTACTCATATTTCAGGAGAAAATAATTCTGCCTCGGTGATCCTTTCGCTCGCCGTTTATTGTACGATGATTGGACAGGCTGTCTGCCTCATGCTTCTGATCACGCATACACAGAGTCTCTCTTTCACTGTTAATCTTTCAAGCAAGGCGGCACGATCATATCGTGGTCAACTTTTGACGCTGTTCACGTTTATTGGTACGTCGTGATTATCTTTCGTCTGTTCTTATCGTTCCCCATAGATGGCCGTAACAGTTCATTGACGTTCCACTCGATGCAACTCATGAACAACCCAGGTTACCTTTATTTATTCTCCCTTGGGGTGCAGCGTCCAAAGCTCGGTGTCTATGGTGATGAATGTCTGAATTTTTACAAAAGGTCGCTCACAAATGGTATGTTTGCAAAGTGCATTCATCGTATTCCTTTACGTAGTTTCACTTTCCAGACTTTCGGGCAGTATTCACTTGGGGTCATTCACAGGCTATTTCCCTGCCGCGCTAGTGTTTGCTGATCAGTATACTTGTCTTGGTGAGTTGTATGGTTTCGAACTTCACTGGGTCTTGAATTTCGTGTCTGGTCCTGCCAATGCCTGATGACCTCGAGTGTTGCAATAGGCATAAACCTGATCGTCAACTATTTCGACTATGCTGTCATTGATCAATGAAATTTTACCCAATTAAACTTCCGTTTCATGTGGCTGATGAACACTGACTGTCACACGCGTCACATTATCCTATCAGATTCTATTTCATATGTCTATCTTTAAACGATGAACCAATAGAATGGTAGTTCATCATCGGTCATCATCATCTTTCAGCGTTAAACAGCAAGGCAAGCCCCACTGACCGCTACCTTTCCCCAGAGTTACACGTTTATATAAAAAGAGTGAATATCCAAGGGGAACAGGGACTGGACCGGCACAGGCGGGAAAAGATAAGATGCTGTTGCAGCCAACACACGAAACACAGTCTAACTGTACAAACGCACGTGTTTTCAATCATTCTGATTCGATAGAAAATGACAGCACGATCGCCACTGTTCACGGTTCACTGCCATATCCTTCAGTGTCTCCAGCCAGCAAGTCGACGAGTCTTTCGGACCCCAACCACGAAGGCGTGAGACACCTACTTTACCTAAGTTCGCTGGACATTTTCCCATTCCACGTTGCCACGTCATCTGTTGGCCTCCAAATGCCTTCTTCCACTCCTTGGAAGGAACCCAAAATAAGACGAGTGTTCGTCATACGCAACACGTGATCCAACCAGCGTAGTCTGCTAAGTTTCATAGAATGTAATAAAGTATTTTTGAAAATGGGGAACTAGTACTGGATTCCTGACCTCAGCATTACTCACGCGGTCACTCCATCCAATCCTAGCCATACTACGTAGTGATCGGTGGTCGAAAACCTCTAACCGACGAACATCTCCGACACGCATAGTCCATGTCTCGCAACCGTACAACAGAACTGAACGCACTGCAGCACAGTACACACGACCTTTCAACTTCAGTGAAATATCAGGCCGACGCCACAAGTGCTTCAGTCCAACGTAAGCTGCCCGAGCCTTGGATATACTCGTATTCACCTCAACTCCCGAGCTACCATCGTTCGACACGCAGCTACCAAGGTACGTGAAACGGTCCACAATCCTTAGTTCCTTTCCATCCAGTATCAAGTTCGGCGCTGCTGTCGTCCAGTCCTGTAACAGTACTTTGCACTTTGGAGGTGCAAAGCATATGCCAAACCGAGCAACCGATCTCGACAGTCTATCTAGTGCCCGTTGTGCATGGTCCGCAGACTCGAACAGGCACACGACGTCGTCTGCGTAATCTAGGTCGCATAGCTTCCCTCCACTTCCCAGTTCGATTCCTACATTCCGGAGACCTCCTAAAGCATCTTCCATCACCTGGTCCATGACGAAGTTGAACAAGAATGGAGAGATGGGACACCCTTGTCGAACGCCACTGGTCGTTTCAAATGAACGTGACAGTTCACCGTATACCCTAACGCGACCATAGGTATGCGAGTACAGTGCTCGCAACAGGTTCACAAACTTCGTTGGCATACCCTTCCGGTGGAGAGCACTGAGTAGTGCTGGTCGATCCGCGGAGTCGAAAGCACCTTTCAAGTCGAGGAAGACTACGATCGTAGGGCGCCGGTGCGTGTGGCGCGTTTCGAGTAACTGTCGAAGAGTGAATATTTGGTCGATGCAACCTCAACCTGACCGAAATCCATATGTTCAATATGCATCCAGGCCACAGGATTGTGTAATGTAGATAGCGATTACCTCACATCAGAGAACGACTGTTTTGGACCCAGGGGAAACCTCGGTCATTGCTCACCCGATGTGCTCCACCAGACACGAGCTAATGTTATCGGAGAAATCGTGGTTGTCGTAATAACGAAAGTCACCGAGCACCTTCAACACGAACAGGTAAAGTCTTTAATAAATCTGAAGTAGCACACCATGAACTGAGCCACTGTTTACGCTTCCTTTAAGGAAATCGCAGATGTCCTAGCGGGCGGCCAAAAGGTATCGATGAAGTCCGTGAAGTTTGCTCTGACTTTCGCAGTTCGTAATGTGATCTTCTCTTCAGTTACCGCCGCCAAGTGTGGACCAGACTTTCGAGATACTTAAAGTACTGAGTAACTCAAACCGACCATCATAACCCATCATATGAGCCGAGGGCAACAGGCTCCCTGTCAGTCGATGGAAGAAAGTTTGCCTTGAATTTCGTAGCGTGAAAAAACTGGCATCATTTCCAGTTGATCCAACTGTGACTGAATTTGCCTGTGCATGCGTCGCTATACCAAAGACGATTATCATCGGCATACTTAAGTCAAAAACTGTTCCCTGGGAGGTGTTCAGTACCACGGCCTAAAGACCAGATGAAAGCATTTGGTAAGTAAGTCCTCTCTTTACAAATTTGGAAAAGAAATGGGGACATAGAGCAGCCTTTTCCATACTATACCGGGGACCGCCGAAAGGTAGTAAAAGCTGATTATAATCCCTAACCGACCTGACCGTATGACGGTTTACATACAACGTTTGGGAACGATACACATCCCAGGTAACTAAATTCCTTAACAAACTACCATAGTTACAGACCTATAAAAGAAGTCAAGAGCTGCGCGATGTTCAAGGAAACATTGATTATCGCTTGGCCTTTGGAAAGTGAAGCTGGGGTTTTAGATGCCTGTCTTGTGATGAAGATTTAGAACGATTACATTCTAACCGCCAGCGCGAAAACCCAGCCTGTTCCTTAAGAGTTTGCTCTTCACGGCGCATTGTACAACTGCGAAGAATTACGGAGGAAAGTAGCTTTTGGTGCCTTATCGCGGAATGCGTTCAAACACAGTCACTATGTAAGCTCCTTTCAAAGATGGGAAAAACGATCGAAATCCACCCACCCAAACCCACCCCCATTAAGAGAAGGGGGAATTCCGGAGAACAGACCTTCGCAGAAACTACCCTTGAGGCTCTCACCAGCTCCATTCCTCCATCACTAAATAGAGCTGAGGAAAGGGCCGTCGGGAGCCCGGTTTGCCTTATGACGTCCAATCTCCATCAGACCTCGCGATCCCCATGAAAACCCACACAGAGTTTTGTCTCGTGTTTCATAATAATGCGGTTACCATACCCGGACGTGGACTTGGCGTGAGTTCAAGAAAGCAGCCAGAGGACTCAGTGGAAATTCCTGATCAAGCCAAAACCAGATGCAGGGATTCTTTATAAGTGCTCATGTAAGCTGCAATCGGTGGGAGATTAATCCTAGATTTTCAGTCGCTGACGCCTTCGAAGGATTGATTAGAGGAGTGGGATCAGATAGCTCGATCGCAATCTAATCGAGCGCTGCGCCATGCATTTCGACTGCCAAGCACGATCTAAGTGGATCTCGGAGAACAACTCGCCATTTCTACTAATGGCGACTGTCTTTGATTTCAATCCGTTGCCGACTCGAAGAAGGTCTTGACGCCAGATGGCCTACCGCCTAAGCTCATTTTGGTGAGAAGCAAAAATGCATGGTCTGAGCAAAAATGCCAACAACCATTTCAGAACAACCGGAATCGGGATCAAAAGAGTTTCTCTTCAGAGAAAAGCCGATCGCCCACCATCATCATCATCAACGATTCAGCCGGTTAAACACCAAGGCAACCTCAATGCCCTTGCTCACGGTTTACATCTTTCCATTAAAAAGGCTGTGAATACCAAGGGGAAAAGAGAGAGAGATGAAGGACGCTATTTGCAGGCCAACACTAGAACAGTCTAACGTTGTAAAAACATACTTTCAATTATTCTCATTTGCCCTTAATGGAACAAAAACAATTAGCTCCCTAACTGCAGAGAAAGTTGCAAAAAGATGCGATCGACCTTGCAGCGTCCAGTTGACCCATAAGCCTTGGGTAATGACCGCGAATCTGCTGGGTTAAAGTAGCCGAGAGAATGGAAGTGGCATTCCGCTTAAGGCTAACAGTCAAAGGACTAGTTCTAAGCTTATACGCGACAGCGGTGGGCGGCGAAACTTCGGTTAGTGAAGTCGGTGTTGCGCTACGGAATGGGAGAGCTCATCCATGGTAGACACAAAAGACTGGACCGTTGGAGCAGAGCATCTCGAAGGATCAGTCTTAGATGGCCACACGCTATTCGTCATTTGTTCCGACGTCTGGAGCTGTCATCTCACTTGGAAGCTGTCATTTTGAATCTCCAGTCCGAATATTCGGCTTGTGCTGAAGAGGGGGAAAACTGCCGGTCCGACGACCTTACCCAGTTTCTGTACAAATTGGGCTGGAGAGGTAGCTGATGAAACACTTACCTCCTTGCTTGTCCGTGATATTTGGAACGAGGGAAACGTTCCTGCCATCGTTTGGGGTGAGTCACTGATATACCCATCTTCAAGAAGGGCACCCACGGGAGTGACCTGCAGCAATCATCGTGGGGATTAGTTTAATTCCGATAGTTATATTCATCATCGATTCAGCGCTTAAACAGCAGGCAAGCCTCACTGACCGCTGCCGTTCCCCAGAGTTACACGTTGTATAAAATTAAATGATGAATATCAAGCCGGAACAGGGACTGGAACGGCACAGGCGGGGAAAAGATAAGATGCTTGTTGCAGCCAACACACACGAAACCACAGTCTAACTGTACAAACGCACACTTTTCAAATCATTCTGATTCGATAGAAAATGACAAAGCACGGATCGCCACTGTTTCACGGTTCACTGCCATATCCTTCAGTGTCCTCCAGCCAGCAAGTCCGACGAGTCTTTCGGACCCCAACCACGAAGGGCGTAGACAGCCTACTTTAAGATAACTTCGCTTGATACATGTTTTTGTCATCCCAACGAATTGCCACGCAACATCTTGTTGGCCTACCCATGGCTTCCATCCATTCCTTTAGGAGGAACAAAAAATAGAGCATGGTATGGTAGACGAGTCGTTCAGTTCATTTAAGCAACACGTGACCAACCAGGCGTAGGTCTGCTTAAGTTTCATACCGCTGAAACAAGCTATTCTCAGAAGTGGCCACTCGAATATCCCAATTTCCTAACCTACAACTTTACTCACCCGAATCGCTCCCAATTCCAATCCTTAGCTATACTACGTAAGCATCCGGTTGTCGAAAACCTCCAACCGAACGAACATCGCCCACACGCCATACTCGCACGTCTCGCAACCGTACAACATAACTGAGCGCACCGCAGTACAGTACACATAAGACCTCTCAAACCTCCAGTAAGAATATCAGGCCGGGACAGTTCAACGTCATAACCCTAAACGCGACCCTAGGTATGCGAGTACAGTGCTCGCAACAGGTTAAACAAAACTCGTTGCATACCCCTTCCGGTGCGAGAGCACTGAGAGTGCTAGGTCGTCCTGCGGAGTACGAACAGCAACCTTCTCAAGTCGAAGGTAAGGACTACGATCGTAGGGCGCCGGTGCGTGTGGCGCGTCTTCGAGTTTAACTCGTTCGAAAGAGTGACTATTTTGGTCGAGTGCAACCGGTCAACCCTGACCGAAATCCGCGCCTGTTAGTTCGCGGGATATTACTCTCGCGAATCGGTGTCAAACGGCGCCAGCATTATGAAGCTAACGCGCTTATAACTAATCCGCAATTAAAAACTAATCCCACGAGGTTGTGCAGTCACTCCGTTGTGCCCTTTCTGAAGATGGGCCACAATTCAGTGACTTGCCCCACGATTGCTGCGAATACGTTCCTTCCATTCCAAATATCACGAGCAGGAGGTAAGTGGTTTCATCAGCACCTCTCCACCCAATTTGTACAGAACTGGGGTAAGGTCGTCGGACCGGCAGTTTTCCCCTCTTCAGAAGCCGAATACATTCGACTGCTAACTTCTAATTTCCGTGGGAGATCAATGACACTTCCCGAAGGATTGACCGCTTCCAGACCGTCGAACTAAATTACGATAGCGTGCGGCCATCTAACTGTCTTTGAGATGCCTCCTGCCCAACGGTCCAGCTTTGTGTTCTACATGAATGGAGCTCTCCATTACCTATCGCACACGGACTTCACTAACCCGAAAGTTCGCCCCGCCCACCCGCTGTCGCGATATTAAGCTTAACAGTCTTTGACTGTTACCTTAAGCGGGATTGCCACTTCCACTCTCTTCGAGCTACTTTAACCCACCAGATTCGGCGCGTCATTTCCCAAGGCTTATAGTCAGACTGACGCTAGAATTGACCGACGCATCTTATTTATTTCCTCTGCAGTTAGGAAACTCGCGTTTTTTGCTCCCTTAGAATCAAAGCCGACGCTGAGAGATCCAGTGTTTTTGATGAACACTAGCATTCTGGGACCGCAGCGGAAATTCGCTGCTCAAAATGCCACCGCCTGCTTAATTTGATTCCACTGATCGTCTTACATTGCTACTGGTTCGCAAGTCTACTATTAGTTCATCGAGACGCAAGTCTTCTGCTTCAGTAGCTGTTGCGAAACAGCCGAATCAGATAAAGTTCGAAGCAAATCGCATTTGTGGCCTGCGTCGCATGGCCATTGAGCTGCAGTAAAAATTCGGCATTAAAACATACGCATGGTCCGATTCGACAGTACGTGTCCAGTAATGATCTGACAGTTCTGGACAGAACTGCGCCAAACGGTAGCTAACTTGCGATATGGTCAATCTGACTCGAGTTACCTGTCGAGTTAGAACGCCACGTCTCGTCTGTTGCGACTGCAGAACTGTGTCGCAATTCGTACTAGATAGGAATAATATTATCTGCACAGAATTGGAGAAGTCTTTCTCCGTTGTCTGTTCGCCTGTTGCAGGCAAGGCGCATTCGCTCACCTAGACAGGACTCGCGATGCACTTCAGTTCTTCCAACTTACGTGCACTTAAACGTCACCTTAGTACCCACACCAATGTCAGAGCGTTTGCTTCTTCCGAACAACGAGTTTTATGAGTATATGGTAAAACTCGTCTTTCTCACATAATCAGTGCTGCAGTCTGTTGGAAAGCGTACGCTGAAGATAAGCAATATGAACACGCTTAAACACTACTATCCTTTCGGACGCAACTGATCCCATTGCAGTCTCACGGCACACCAAGCGACTGTTCGACTGGGATCCCAATCTAAAAGGGCTGCTTCTGCCTGCTCACTTAAGACCTATTTCCTACACCGGCCTGTATGACCCACAGCTTGAGCTGCATCTCGTCTCCTGAAGTGCGCGAGAAAATATCTTGACGAGACATTGGCGCAGTCACATTGAATTGCATCTACTGCGAATCCTGAATTCGTGTTTCACTCAAGCTCAGCAGACATCAATCGAAAGTGAGTCCACTGTCAGAACCAAACACGCCTGGTTTGGACCAGCCTGCATGAAGTGCGCACACTTGCAAGGAAATACCAGGATTCAGAGACTGACGAGGCTGAGAAAATGAGAGCTAACAGGACGAGGAAAAACCAACCTACTACACTACTTGACAGATAAACCGTTGCGAGTTTCGGGCGTGTTATCATGGACGGAATACTATGGGTAGGCAGAAGGGGCAAACGACTGGGTTTGAGACAGAAATAGACAGGTATGAATAAAAAGGAGGGAACTAAGCGTATATCTCCGCATAAAGCTGCGCCGTTTGACAACCGCACGCTAGAGTAAATTCCGCGAACACAGGC
>LUCM01004910.1:30977-50960 GCA_008360955.1 Fasciolopsis buskii
TGTCAGGGCGCCACCACAAGTATCGTAAGTTCATGGAAGCTGTTCTGATTTTTGGAATTCGCAATGTAATGTACTGCGTCGGTTGCAATCAGACTCCGGATGACCAACGTCGTCGGTTATTTCCAACCGATGAGTCTAGGCGCAGGATCTTGCCAGTCTTGAAGCAACTTCCTCCTTGAATGTGCAAAGCACACCTCAATCCCCAAACGGCCAAACACGTGTAGGATCGCTTGTGCATCGTCGCACGGCAGGGCGACATCACCGGCATAGTTTAAGTAAGAAACCGTGTTCGCTGGGAAAAGTTCAACTCCGTTTGCAGACAAGTACGCCGAGATTAACCACTGGACACGTGAGGCGACTACTGTATGAGGTAGCTTGGGCGTCCAAAGTCAGAGGAGGAAAGGAGCACCGGAACCTGTATAGAACTGACATCATCATCATCATCATTTAGCGCTAAACAGCAAGGCAAGCCCCACTGACCGCTACCTTTCCCCAGAGTTACACGTTTATATAAAAAGAGTGAATATCCAAGGGGAACAGGGACTGGACAGGCACAGGCGGGAAAAGATAAGATGCTGTTGCAGCCAACACACGAAACACAGTCTAACTGTACAAACGCACGTGTTTTCAATCATTGTGATTCGGTAGAAAATGACAGCACGATCGCCACTGTTCTCTGTTCACTGCCATATCCTTCAGTGTCGATCGTGCTGTCATTTTCTATCGAATCAGAATGATTGAAAACACGTGCGTTTGTACAGTTAGACTGTGTTTCGTGTGTTGGCTGCAACAGCATCTTATCTTTTCCCGCCTGTGCCTGTCCAGTCCCTGTTCCCCTTGGATATTCACTCTTTTTATATAAACGTGTAACTCTGGGGAAAGGTAGCGGTCAGTGGGGCTTGCCTTGCTGTTTAGCGCTAAATGATGATGATGATGATGTCAGTTCTATACAGGTTCCGGTGCTCCTTTCCTCCTCTGACTTTGGACGCCCAAGCTACCTCATACAGTAGTCGCCTCACGTGTCCAGTGGTTAATCTCGGCGTACTTGTCTGCAAACGGAGTTGAACTTTTCCCAGCGAACACGGTTTCTTACTTAAACTATGCCGGTGATGTCGCCCTGCCGTGCGACGATGCACAAGCGATCCTACACGTGTTTGGCCGTTTGGGGATTGAGGTGTGCTTTGCACATTCAAGGAGGAAGTTGCTTCAAGACTGGCAAGATCCTGCGCCTAGACTCATCGGTTGGAAATAACCGACGACGTTGGTCATCCGGAGTCTGATTGCAACCGACGCAGTACATTACATTGCGAATTCCAAAAATCAGAACAGCTTCCATGAACTTACGATACTTGTGGTGGCGCCCTGACATTCGGCTTTACCTCAGAGGAAGGATGCACAATGTCAGTGTTTGTAGTGTACTACTTAAGGGTCGTGAGACCTAACCTGTCCGTGTTGAGAATGCCTGGCAACTTTCTTTATTCACCCACCGATGTCTCCGAAGCATCGCTCGTGTCTGGTGTGGGCATCGGGTGAACAGTGACGAGGTTCGTCGTCGTTTTCAAGGTCAAAACAATCGTTCTCTCTTTACCTTTTACTTCCTTTTTATCAATGAGATAACAATGCGACCAACAGAGGGCCGTCAAGTGGGGAAGTTGACCGGCAGTGGGAGGATTCGAACCCGTGACCTTCACGTGCAAACGCCACGACCTCATCCGCTTGGTCACCGCCGATTGAAGTAATCGCTCTACATTGCATTCCGTGGCCTGGACACGTATTGCGTATGGTTGCTTATCGTCTAGATTCACGTGCTGTTTTCATACCTGCTGGGGACGACTGGACGAAGTGGCGCAGCGGTCAGGCTATGACTTGGCCTAGATGCATGAAGAAGCTGGCTTCGGTTCTGGGCTCGATTAGTGCCTTCCGCCTTCCTGTTTGGGGCCCAAGGGGTGCGTATTGTTGTTGGTGGGAGACAATGAGAGACATGGCTGAGAACCGAATATAGTGGTGTGAATGGTGTGTAGTCTGTAGTCTACAGAACCTGTGTATCGTATGATAAATTCAACACAGATAGATATCATAGAATGTATGTCATGCAAATTGATAACATTGTTTTCTTACCGTTGATTATTCTTTACCATTGCATTTGATATATATATATATATATATATATATATATATAGAAGCAGCAAGTAGTAAACAAAATCTGCCCGGGAGCACACGACCGGTTTCGCGGTTATTGTCGCTCGTTAGGTATGCTTACCCGATGCTCTCTTGTCCAATCATCCTTATACTTGTACACTCCGAATTGATATTTCTCACCAGAATCGAATCTGTTGCATCAGGAGTGTGCATGGAAGCTCCTCATCGAAGAGTCCACAGAAGAAACACAACTGTGATTCGTTGATAATTCTTTGCCAGTTGGGCTGAGCCAACCTTAGGAACGAGGGCATTCTGCCCTCGTTCTGTGGACCCTTCGACGAAGAGCCTCCATGCACACTCCTGATGCAACGGATTCGATTCTGGTGAGAAATATCAATTCGGAGTGTACAAGTATGTGGATGTTCGGACAAGAGAGCATCGGGTACGTATACCTGACGAGCGACAATAACCACGAAACCGGTCGTGTGCTCCCGGGCAAATTTTGTTTTTGCATCCAGATACTACTTCCTGCTTCTATACATATATATATATGTTAGTATATGTATTTAGAGTTGAGAAGGCGTACACTGAGTTAATACGTTTATCGTGACATTTCGATCCAAACTAGGACTCGTCAAACGTCGCTCCCCTTTTCCGTTTGCCAGGCTGACTACCTTTGCGTTGTTGACGTTGACCTCATGGCCTGTTTGTGCACAGTGGTTCCATATCTGCGAGTGTGGGTCCGCGCGTCGTAGAGCTAAGCTATGTTCGTGCAAGCGTGTGCGTAACTATTTGCCTGTCTCACCGACATACTCTGTCACATCCGAGGCAGGGAATGGCATAAACCACTCTTGATTTGTCGTGCTGGTCGACGCGATCTTTTTCGTTGAATAGAATAGATTTCAGGGTGCCGGTCGGTTTGTGGGCGATTGTGATATCTAGTGGACGTAGGATGCGTTCGACCGCTTCAAATATATATATATATATATATATATATATATATATATATCTGTCATGCAGCATTTGCCTAACACCATAGAGAAGCGAACGAGGCGACAAAAATAGTTCTGATTCGTCTAAGTCAGCACCCACTTCTTTATGGGTTACATTTGCCTGTATGAAGACTGTGGTTGAATCTCCGAATAAGGAAGACAGGCGACGTGCTGTTGTTTGAACGTGTTGAAGTGAGCCAGGCCCTAAAAGTGTTCTTCGATCACTGTCGGCCAAAAGCGGGCTGGTTTACAGAATTCATACCTGGACACCCCGAGGTGTTAGTCTGTGGAATGATGGCCGAACGGTTGTCGAGCGATCAAAATCAAGGGTTGCCACAAAGTTGCCCACCGGTATTATTCGTCGTCCGGCACCTGTCATAGGATATGAAGTGAGCATAAACCGAGTCTTCAAAAGCGTTTTTTGTACAAGAAAATCGGCTTTTTCAATATGTGGAAGCGATTAGCACCAAACGATGAAAATTTGAAACGTGAAGAAACTTTTCCTAGCCGTTGTTTCGCCGTGGTGGAACCGTCGATAGCTCCAGCATCCGCACCTTTCCATTAGTAATTGTAAACGATTGTCTTTCCCCTTACTTTGACTGTATCATGAATCTGGGATGCAGCAAAACTTCCGGAAATTAAGTTTTTCAGCACCGTGCTGTATTATACGTTTGGTATGCTGAAGCTCTTTCAGATCTCCCCCTTAGACATAGCGTGCACTTCTCTATGTTGACTTGTTTGACGCCTTTAGTTTTCACAGGATTCCGTCGAATTACTCGTTCCCAACGGTAACTTAATTGGGATGTCGCTTTAGTTCTTCAGTATTGGTACGATTTTAGTGACCCGGTCGTATGTGGAACCTTGCTTTAGGGTTCCTTGCAGAACTCGCCGAAGGTTTTGCTCATGGTTGATTAACTTATGCATAGCGAGAGATCGCAATGATTGCCATTTTCCTTTTCGACTTCCTTGATTTCAGGTCGGTTTCACTTGGTTTTTGTCCTACCCTTTTGTCGGCTTATGTGCTTTTCTTTTGGCTGAACACATTCGATACAAGGTGAGCTCGATTGTACTCCGCTTCCCTTATCTTTATCTTACTCGAAGTAAGTTGCTCTGTCAAATTTATTTTGGCATGTATTACTTTCAAGATTTTGACGAATTTGTCAGATCGTCTTATTGCGCAGCTGTTTCTCAATCATCGCCTAGCTGGTTCATAATCCCATGTTGCACGGGAGCCCTGATATGAAATGGTTTAAAGTCTGTTGTTGCTGATTAACTATAAGTCCGGAGTGATCTGTGGAATCATCTGTGATATCGGCAGCAATCGGCGACAGTGATTGTGTCGCGATGTTTCATCAGCGCCAGAATGAAGGCAGAACGCGGGAGGCTCGCCGTGAGTGAGTATAGTGTATTTTGTACTGTACACGAAATTAGAAAGGCCGCTGCAGGTATTTTGGGGGAGCAACACTTTGCAGCTGCCCACACTGCAAAAGAGGTTGTTCTTTGAGATCTTTAACCGTAGCTTTTGACTCAAGAGTCTTATCCACACAGCAATGAGGCTTTAATCAATCACGGAAACTGAGCCGAAGCTTACTTACCACTACCCACCCTGCTTGATGCAATTGACAGTGCGGTTCTGATTATCCTGCCTGGCGACCATTGCAGTATGGCATTTACTGTCTCTGCTGTTCACGAAGGTTTGTTAACGAGTACTGCTTGGGAGTCCAACCACTAAGCGGGAGAATAATCAGGGTCCCCAACCTTGGCTCCAGCATGAACTTGATTGAAAGCCAGTCTGCTCTAATCAATTATTCTTTCTCTCATTTTTCCTCTTGAGTCGTCAGCTAAAATCAATTCCGAAGGTAAAGATGCAGAAGACTGCTTCGCCAGGCCTCTCTACCCGTTGATCTTCCGGGTATGATTAAATTTTCCGATTGAGATGAGTAATTCTCTCTGGCTCGTTGGGTCGTGAAGGTATGCAGGCCGTTACACCACGTTAACATAATTACACATTATACATGCATATACCCGGCCGGCGGTGGCCAAACGAACCTGAGGGTCGCTGGTTCGAATCTTCCCACCGCCGGTCAACTTCCTTATATGGTAGCCCTCTGTTTGCCGCAGCCCCTTTTTTGAAAAATGATGTACATTATTATTTCGTTAATAAAGGAAGTAAAAAGATAAGGGAATAGATAAATTCGCTGGAATGCTAACGTGCAGTTGCAAGTGTAAATTTAGTACCTTGACTTATGTAGAACAGAGGAAGCTCATCTGAGTGGTTTTTATGTTGTTTAATGCACGAGTTTAGTGGAAGGGGCATGCCGCATAGCTACTGGGATTCACTACACGTGGATAGAAGGTTCGGCAGCCATGGCCGCTGAAGCTTAGATTGTCATAGGAACACAAGGTCTTATTAGACCAGGTGTGTTAACAAGCCGGCGATAGCGATTCGATATTTTAATCGTTTTGGGATATCGTTTGACCACCATAACCGGTCGGTTGTTAGTTCAATTCAGTTTCTGCACTTATTAACTTTGGTTATCACCGTAAATCATCATAGTATATGCTGCGGTGCTAGGCCCTTTGGTGTTCGACCCTGGATGAAATTTGGTTTCTCTTAAATGTGGACCGGTGCTTGAGTTGTGGGAAATTGCATTATCACGTTACAGTTGGTAATTTAAACGCTTTTTTCTGTTTTCATTTTTTTCGCGTTGAGTTTTTCAGCCAAGTCTGCTTTGTCATCACATGCTCCTGTTATTTGCCAAATGACCATGGAATTCAGGCAGAGATGAGGGTCAACACTGAGATGTTCTCTGTGCTTCTGAATTCTCTCTTTCTGATTCGATATAGGTATGCTTGTTAAATCAACTTAATTGATTTTTTTGTGAAATCAAAGCGATTCGTAATTGTGTGTGATCCATCTCCCTTTCTCGATTTTTCCTCTCACTGTATGCTCTTCGTCGTGGTACGGAAAACTCGCTGCTGCCTACCCCGTGCGCTAAATGATTGACTTCAGTTGACTGTGGTCGGGCTGACTCTGATTCAAACCGGATGTCTCATGTTACTACTGGCATTCTTGTCCAGACAGACTTTGTACTGGGACATTTCTTCTCTCTCTGCTTCCCTGCCTCCACTCAAAGGTTCCCTTTCTTCGGGTTATTGATTTCGGTGGATTCGAGTGACTTTTTCAATCTTCTTAATTTTACCTTTTGTGTGCGCGGGTACGTCTGTGAATTTGATCGTTGTATACTCAAGTTAAAAGTGACAGATCTTATTTTTCAGTTTCGTTTGTCGCCGTCTGCGTTTGGTATATCAAGCAGTGCGTAAAGTTTTATTGAAATCACCCCGACACTTTCCCCTAATATAAATGGACTTTGTTAGTACTATCTCTGTGAGATCTACGTGATCGTATTATACTTTAATTCAGTCTACACAATCATTGGATAGAAGCAGTAGTCTCTGTTGGCGTTTTTGCTGTTTCCGTGAAATCCACCGGAAGTGACAGGATGACATTGATACATCCACGATAAAGTTCTCATCAAATTGTGATAGACCAATGAAACTGAAATATCAGGTGATATTTGCCAAATCCACGCCTGAACGTCCCCAGTCGTCTGTAGTGCTCTGAATCGCTCATGGTCCGGGTGAGTACTTGACTATGAGGTTGTGTTTACTTTCACACGATCATCCTACTAAAAGTTTTTCGGATGCTCGGGATTTGGTTGCAAAGCTGCATCCCTAACATTGCTTGCGAACCCAGTGAGAATCTGCAGGATAGCAGGGCTGTTATAACCGACTGGATGGTCAACTATTTAGCCTTCTGGAAAGCGTCGTCGAGTAGACCGAACGAGACAGGAGGGTTGCCTCTTATCTGGTGACATATCGCGTACGCTTTGCTTAAGTACCGTCTTAGAGTGAACGACGCTAACCCAGAAAAAAGCGCACTGCAACCTCGGACCGCTCGTCTTTGGTCGCCTACTTATCTGTTCGGAATGTCTCCTATAAATGGCCAACCAATATTGCAAATCTGGTCGATTACACAGCGGTTTTTATTGGATTGTAAACTTTAGAACGTACAGTACGGGGTGCATGGATTTCTTGGTATACTCCTCACTTCTTCTGATCCACAAGTATGTTAACAATCGTTTCATTATCGATGACCTAAGACCGTTTATGTACGTTCATCTTCCACCTTTGTCGAGTATTGATCTTATTAACAGGTTTGGAGATGACTTTACTACAATTCGGGTAGAACCGAGGGATCCAGAACAACACGAGTAAAACATTTGTTTAGATTCGCTGATTTATCATAAGAACGACTATCAGTTAATAACTGATAATTTGAAATTTGATTTATCGGCAATGACCATCTCTTCGTTCGCCAGAATTTTTCCTATGTATAATGCAGAAAATTTCTGTTCGAATTCATTCCGACCAGAATAATTCAGTATTCGAAGGTAGTTTTTAATTCAGAATGTCATCAGAAGTCGCTATGAACAAAGTGAATGAAATCATCAAAAAGGTCCAAATGTAAAGCCTATGCGCTTGATCCCACATTTAAGAAACCCGTTCAACAAACAACTTAATAATTTTAGTAGTAGGATATTGAATGTTTACATGAAATAATTCACCATGTGATATCATCACTCAACTCACCATAAAGAAACCATGAAAGCACTGTACAGCTGTTTCATCCTTGTTAGGAATCATCAGCAGTGCATGTCCACCGCGTCCCAGTTCGGGCGCGGTGAAGGTCAAGAAGTAAAACGCAATAAGACTGGTGGCGCCCTGATAAACAGAAACGTTGAAATGAAATTATCTAAGGTTTTGAATGTGGACAGATGGGTGCTGCTGCTTGAGCCCGCCGATTAGAACTTAAGGATCATTAAAGAGAACTTGCTTAATTTCACCCCGGCCACTTAATCTATTCGACTTCTACTAGCTGAATGATCTTGCTATGAAAGAATCGTTCATGGAAACAAAATGATATAGGGTAAGAGCATATTAGAAGCATTTGGGCTAGACAGGAGCACTGTTCTGCCGAAAACTCGATTTTTTAAATGTCCGAAGATCCAATCATAAAATGCTCTCCATTTCATATAGAAAAAAAACTATCAGCTACATTTTTACTCCGAATGAGACAGAAGTTGAGTCCACTCGACTACGAAGAGACCCAAGGTGCAGCACCTAAATGGTATCGGTTATCATGGTATTAAAGAATAGAATTCGCCCGAAAGTCAAGTGTTTAAATCCTTCCTGATAAACAATTTCCAGTCCGCTTCGTTTATGCTGCAATGTTGCTTGCAACGTGAACGTGGCTGTTTGAAAGCGTTGGACCACTTCATGAATGACAGGCGTTTCGTTCCTTAACTGTGGTACAAAATCTTGAATTGTTGGAAACTTTTAAACAGCAGCGTTTGTCTGCCGATGTCGGGTATGCAAAAGTGTAGCCTGCCTGATAAAATTTTGTCAAATGCAGGAAAGCACTCAGAATATTAAGCTGACATTCAAAGCATTTGTTCAGCGATACTTCGATAGAGTTTTCGCATCAGTGTCACGTGATGGTTATAATTACACTCATTTTTGATTTACTCGACTCTGTTCTGCACGCCTTATTAATCTTCACTTAAGGATCTTGGTTGACCTTTGGTTACAGTTCTTGCTGAGATGGTACCTTGTGCTGAGTTGTCATCCTTTCTTTTAATTCGAGAACATTCACCGGGTATTTGATCATTCTTCATTCATATATCTCGCAGTTACTTGGGACTAAGGTCCGAAGGACATTCAAGCAAGCAAAAATATCCGTCATTTGTTTGAGTGTTGTACTGCTCCAATGAAGTTCTCAAGGGAACTTGCCGTGTTGAAGAGCCGGAACAACTTTCGATAACAGAAACATTCCAGGATAAAAACAATTCATAGTTTATCTTTTCACAAAACTAAGCTCTAGCACTTGGAAAACAAAAACCTCTTTTCCACTAAATGGTTGGTCGTTCCTTATTGTTTTCACACTATTCGTATCAGCTTCCTAATTGACTTCAAAATCTTTCGTCGGACCATGCCTATCTTCTGTGCTACTTTCTACATAATTACATATCGAAGGGACTATTTGATAAAACATGTGATCGGAGTCAGTGGCCAGTGGACGACAGGGGGAAAAGTTCGCAAGCTTTAACCAGTGGACTATGTCGGGTAACTGCAATTAGTTTGCGAGGGTCGGAAACAATAGGTGAAATGACTCTATCGCATTCAGTAGTGTTCTTGTATTCGAAACCTTTCTTCTTCTGTGTATTTCCTCAACTTGCTGTTTTGCAGTCGATCCCCCACTATTCTTCGTTTTTTTTGAGCAGATGAAGCAGTGAGTTATCGATCAATACCAGAGCAAGTTGATTAATGGTTTTACAAACTAAAACCGCGATCCGTCTGCAAATGAAACTTTCTGACCCCACTGATTTTCTGCCTAGTTGTCCCATTCCATTTCCCGTTCCACGACCTTCGGATTAACAATCATTGCACGGCTTTTCCTCATTTGATTTGAATGTTAGAATCAGGGGCGTGAAACTGCTAGACTTCTGACAAAATTTCTAACTGACCACATGGTTTTCCCCATCCATTAAGGAGGGGACTGTAAACTTCTGAACAACTCTTTTGAAATTATGGGAAACAGAGGGTAATTTAGATTGAACAAATATTAGCGGACCAGAGTCGCACTTTGGTATAGAGGAAAGCAAACACCCAAATCCTATGTTACCGTCCGACCGACGGTAACCGAAACAGATGGGAATCTCTTATTTCCCCACTGACATTGTTGTCAGTAGTTGAAAGTTAATGTAGTTCTCTATGAATTGGCAATGAGATCTTCCAGACTCGGATCCAGTTTTTTCAAAACGGTCCGCTTGCGGCCATCGGTGAGATATTCCGATGAAAGCCGGCGTTGGGACTGACAAGCTGGTGAACCCATTGTATCAAACCAAACAGGATGTTTTGAAGATAGGACACTTACAGGGATCGGTTACGTATCGACGCAGGCACAAGGTGACTTGTTCGATCTATGCCGAAAAGTAATTAAATTTCATAACAAACAGCACATAGACCTCGGTTTACCGGTTCATCTTGCTTGTGTAAGTCATTTTCCTGGCGCATACATGATCCAAGCAAACGTATGACACCTTATATCAAGATTTACCGTGGTGTGCGCGTGTTTGGGCTGTTGATCGCAGTGCATCACTCCACATACTAGTATTACCTTCACCTAAAGCGATCTGGAGATAACCAAATGTGACAGATGTGACAAAACGCTTTATCAAATTAATAAACCATCGTAATTTAGCGCTAGGAAGTTAGTTTGCAGCTCGATGCTGCTGGATTATGAGTACTGTTTATTGGCATGCTGAAATATCACCTTGGCTTCGCCGATGCGACCGGTTGAATCATCAGCTCCCTTGGCCCATCTTTTTATTTATATTGCTTTAGGTTTAACTCGTGACAACCGAAACTTGTCGTCTGCATGGACGTTATTTTCTGAGATTCGTGGAAACGTTCGGACCTTTGTCTCATCTCATGCCGGAATAGTTGGGATCCGTCGAGGGGTTGCTAAGCGTCTCTATTCTGAAGACTGCATGCATCGCTGCGTAGACTGAACACGTCTTGTGCTTGCTGACCGGATACTAGGTATCCGGTCAGTTTCAGTAATGCTAGTCTGTGTTCAACACAGCCGTAGGTTTCGTTCGGTTTAATCCGTTCAGTACTGTACCAGTCGTGCCGCTTGTTTTCATTGGCATACTCACCGATGACTGTGTGTAAGTTTATCTGGTTTAGAAAAAAAAATGATTTGAGTTTGGAAGATTTCACCGCATATCCATTGAGAACTTCAACAACTAATTATCTATAATATTAACAATAGTAGAAATTTGAAATGCTGAGTTACCTGCTCCAGAGGCTGTTACCAGTGGTCACGTGGTATAGGCTAGTCAACAGATCAGATCGCAACTCGAAAGCTTACCCTGCCCTCTTTCGTCCGCCGTACTAGCAGCCGAGTCTTTTACAGAAATGCCGTGTCAGATCTCGCTCCCTGATTTTGTTAACCCTCAAGTTCCACCAAACGTCTTTGGCGGCTTATGTCATTGCCTTCCTCCATGTGCTCCGAACTGACTATACACAATTTCCTAATACTGACGCGTATAGGATAAAAGCTTTTATGCTGAGGATCTCAGCCATTGATATTTGTTTTATCTATGATACTCGCATGCACGGGTCCAGTTCTGTTTTTTTGATTGACGACCTCATTCTGTACTTCCGTAGAGCTTCACTTGGGACTGTTTGGGGACGGTGAGACTGCAACCTCTGGCCTTGCTGACGCAGCCGTGACTCTGGTTGAAGGAGCTCAGGCTGCGCCAATTGATCGTATCCCAGTTCGGTTACACGGAATGAGACTTGGAGGTCAATACAAATTAACCAATCGTTGTCCTAGTAGGTGCGAATTGTATGTCACTCGCTCCTGCAAAAAGCATGGCACGAACATTCCTTGATTTTAACAGGAGACAATAGTGCAAATAATCAACTTTATTCAGTTGAAGCGTATTTGGCAGGCCATTTCGATCTCTTCCTGGCAACATGACGTCCTTAAGCGTTAAACAGTAAGGCAAGCCCCACTAGCCACTGCCTTTTCCCCTTTTCCTGTACAAAGTGAATATCCAACAGAAACAGGAGCGAGAAAAGAATACAGGATGACGAAGTACAAAGGCAAGTTCCGAAGTAGAAAAACCAAAGTAATGACGGTGCAAAAGGTTTGAAACGGATGTTAAAACTTCTGAATTAAAGCAATATTCGTTCCATTGGTAGGAAACTAAGACGTCGTGGAAATCGTCCCAGTGTGCTGAATTGTTGCTCCAAAATGTCTGTTGAGTCCGGTGACGGTTGAAGTTGAAGGATGATGCGATAGCAATGAGCCAAGAGGTACGAGAATAGAAATAGTTGAATAGAGAGAAGGGAGTATGGTAATGATAAGACTAGGAATATGAGCATGGTCACCAGTTCGATCGTGTGTGTGTGTGTGTGTGTGTGTGTGTGTGTGTGAGGAAGTCAATTAATTGGGATAAATTTTGACCAAAGTAAATCGCTCGGCGTGGCTCCCCATGATCTGTGTCGGAGGAGTGTACAAGCCGCTCGCGGTTATAAACATTGAAATCTCCTAAGGTAGTATCATGACTTACAGGATTTGGAAAACTAGTGAACACGGTCAATATTACTCTCCAGTCCGCAAATCCTGGGGCTTAAACGGGCTAACTACATAAAGCCTTAGTAGATCAGGCGTGGCTGTGAGCCGGGCAGCAGCAGAGCCGTCTTTTTGAAGGAGAGTTTGCGTTCTCCTGGCTTAGTGATTTGTGGCCTTCCTCGTCGTGTTATGACACCCTGGAGTTTCGCTGAGTCTTTTCGTCTTACTGATGAACACCGCTACTTCTCGGCTGGTGGCAAGAATAACGAAATTGGATCAGACTGCTGCTATGGAAAATTTCCGCAAGCCGTTCATCTTTACTCGAAGCACGGTTACGAAAGCATGAGATGTGAGAAGAATGGTAGCTCAAGTTGGGAGTTGGCCTGTTCATTATCTGAATCGATGTCTTGTGCGTTGGTCGGAGCACTTAAAGGCACAATTTACCTGACCGCCTGTTATAGTCGATGACCAGTCCAGGGTTTTTGGAACCGCAGATTTCATTCCTGCTATTAATTTTCTAAAAGAATCTGTCCTTTTCTCAATATTTCGAAACTGCCGTTATTTTAAATATTGCGTGGCCTTGAGTCTTGAGCCCGAACTTTTTGTCTCCAACCTCTGTGTGTGTGTTCGTGTCCTACTAGACCACAGGCTGTGTGCTCCTGTGATATCGTGCGCCGCGATTACTTGTGTCTTGTGCTTCAGTGTGTGCATAGACCAACCAAACTCGGCAACATAACACCGCCACAATTACCCACTCCCGTAGCTGTTCCGGTTCATGTCCGTGATCTGTTCTCGTTGGTCCACTTCCTGAGGTGAATGTTGACAAGGAAATGAAAGCACTAGAATGTCAGTGTGACCGAGCTCCTACGTAATTTTTTGAATTCTTTTAGAAGATAACGCGGCTGTTTTTCAAGACCTGTTATTCTTTGCGGGTGCTGTCCTTCTGAGAGAAATCGATTGATACACCTGCATTTAAAAAAGTCATTCGGTGTGATCATGCTAACCTCTTGATATACAATTTATTCCAGGAACATCTTTCGCTAGAGACCGGTCGTGTGCATTCGGGGAAATTTTGTTCATCTATTCGTATGCGAAACAATACGGAAAATAAAACCCCGTACTTTCGGGTCTTGTTTTTTCTGAAAGTTTGCCTTGCCTAACGGACGAAAATTCTCCGATGAATCACCATGTGATTCGTAAATGGACTTGTCATCCATTCACGCCGCGAACGATTCAAGTGAATTTCTCGTAAGCATCTCTCACTTTTACGTTGGTGTAGTGCGCCCTAGGGTCTCACTAAGTTTCTCACTGGATCACACCCTCGGACAATCATCAAAACATCGTTATATATTGCTAATAACTATAATCATTGTGTTCTCAGATATTCTCGCAGCCTTCGTTTCCATCGATGCGCCTGAAGTATGACATCGGTACTACCTAGGGAGTTTATGTCCGTGCTCAAATAGTTGCACCGCCTTACCTCGGTTTGGGTTAGGGCTTGTGTCCAGATTTTGCCAAATTCCATCACCTTCAGTATGGTATAAGTAGGTTGGCTTCTATTTTCATTTTTCTCTAATGTTGTCACGGAGGATTTTCTATAGAATGCTTTTTCTGATATGGCGGGCGATGGCTTCGAACTCCTCCGAGAGATGTGAGTTTTCAACTCAGACTATGCTCATTGTCATCATGCTAAGTGATGACAGGAAACATGGAATTCCGAAACACTCGGGGATTGAGGTATGCGCATTGCACCTTCAGAGTGCAAAGTACTGTCTAACTCTTTGGGATCGCATTGAGTGTGTATATGAAATAAATAAATTTGTAAGATAGAAATGCCACCTCGGTGATGTTTTGATTGACCTGGTGACACTTGAACAGTAGCAAAGAAAATGGACTACATTTCACCACACCGTACGCCAGATTGATTATGAAGTTGAAAACCCAACTTTTGTGTTTCTTAGTGACCAAATACGTTCCCAATTACAGTTATATTACATCTTCCTTATAGCAACGGTCATGAACAGATATCTCCGGATGTATTTTGTCGTCATTTTTGTTGTACAGTGGAAGCGGTTAGAGCCTTAGGTTAGTTAGCCAAAATCGTCCTTGCGACCAAATGTTGAAAGTAGCTAGTCCGGTAAAATAATGTGAACTGTCACAACCCGGAGCCATGCATAGATGCGGAACAACGGATCTCAGATGCCCCCCAGGAAACTGATAGATCATATGACATGTTTTCGGGCTGAGTCATTACTGCTGAATGCTGTTTGCTGATAGCAACGAACTATGACGAGGCTAGCCTGCATTCATTGTCCACGAAGCTCATAATAACAAAACTATGCAAAAGAAATTGATGAGGCAAGTTTAAAATCAAATGAAGACATTATTAAATGGCAGTTGGCTATACATAAGCGGACGGAAAAGCACATGAGAACAGCCTCCCGTTTGGTTGTGGATCCTATGAGGGGAAATCGATGGACGAAAGAATGTTTTAGGGACAAACGGAAACTACGTTTTATTTACGACAAAATCCTGGCGTCAGGTTATGTGGCAGTTAAAATGAACCACAAAGCATTTCGCAGTATATGAAAACGGATTGCGGAAACATTTTAGTTCTTCGTAAATAGTACGAAACGACTTCCCGGAGAAGTGAGTCGGAGTGTGACACCCCTAAACTGACAGAGGTTTCGAACATACCACGTGGTGAAGGAGACCGATGGGTAAAGGCCATAAACTTCATAAATGAAAACCGGATAAATAATATAGGACGTCAATTGTGGACTTTTTATGGGATAACTAAGCTTTGCGTCAGGAATGCATTATGGGATTATTCCAGTGTCAGCCTAAAATATCACTGTCATTTTCAGTCTACTCTTACACCAGTTTCATGCTGTCATCCACGATGATGATATCAGTAAGCGCGTTGCCATACACACTTATCATCTACTTATTACCACTCAAATCATAACGTCATGCACACTGAAATTTGCATTCTACCATGGTCTTGGGAATATCCTTCTATGCGTTAATGTTAACATATTTATATCTTCATTGCAATTTACCGAAAAAGACGCCTGTGGTTTGCGCTAACGGGGCCTGAGGCATTCCTTCAGGCGGACGTTTTCCAGTTAAAGTGGAAACATGCAACAACCGTTTAATTCCACGGTTATTCGTGAAACAAAAACGACTGGAGAATAAAATATTTGTGAAACTACTTGAACAACGGAAGATGTTACCGTTTAGTTTCTAGTTTGCGCAGTCTCAAGGAATTAAGCCAAATGTTGAGAGCTTAGTGGGTCTTGTCTGACTTCGCAGTGGTTTTTCCAACAAAAGAGAAAGTGAAAGTTTTATCGCAAGTTGAGCGTTCTAATTGACTCCGAAATCATCCTTTCTATCTTCCGTTGTGAATAAAAAAGACCACTTAGTTTCATTCTGTAGATGCCACCAGGATAACTCCTGCTTATCTTCTACCACGAATTTTAATTGGCCATTGTGGTGACTATAATTGAGCTGATTTATGATTTATGTGAATGCAATTTGTACACGCGGTTAACTTTGATTTCAACGTTTTGGGCGAATAACGCATACAGTCGGTGCTCAAATAATGTTTGTCTGTTGATTCCAGCTTGTTTACTGGGAACTCGCTTCTCCGTGATTAATTCACAATGTCACAATAACAGTGCCATTTCACGAATATACTTCTTGCCTCCACAAAATCGTAACCTCCGTAAAGTTGTCCATTTACACATCACGTGGTTACCATTTCACCGATCCCAATTAGGAACTTTCACTCCCGCGTTTTGCGATGGGAGCCATCCTCGGGAACGTCGTTGGGAAGTTCACAAAGCAATGGATAGTTTTCACTCATTTGCAACCTCGTTCCACAACATCGGTTAGGGATCACTCAGTCTATGTATACACAGAAGCTTTCAAACTTCCACCCTTGATCCATCTACAGTAAATTTGTAACTTATTATCATCCTCTCACAGTAGGCTGCGCTCATCTTAATCCCATTTGCATGTCCCGTCTCACCACTGTCTTATTCTTCTGCCGTGCTACCTTGCGTATTGACTATAACTGTTTCGCTGTTAGCGTATTTCATTCATTGTAATATGCTCATACGTAAAACCTAATAATAGCGAAGGTGAAAAGAAGAATTCGTTAGCGACAAAGTGCTTTTTTAGAGAATAGTCATTCTGACGTTCGTGACGGTTGGACATTGCTGAGAATAGTGTGATGATAGCTCAATAGACTTCACCGTCAGTCACTGAATCAATAGCTTTTCCTTTATCAGCAAGTAAAATTTAGTTACTTTTGATCGCAGATATTATGCTATTGAATCAATGGCTGTGATTTTTCGCAAAAATGCTAAATGATCCGAGTAAGCTGTTTCCTGTTATTTCATTATTGCTCGTTAAAAAAAGCCTTAGTTTATAATAAGTATTTATCTTCTTCTAGTGCTCCAGAGTAAACGTTTACCATCAAATACCCCGTTCATTTCCACTGCTTTATACTCTAGTGTCGGATTACCATGATTCATTTACCAGTTTTGACAATTTGTGAAGCACAGCTTCCCCACCACCTTATAGAGATCGATGTTAGGCTTTAAATTTCCACGTACTTGGCTCTTCAGAGAATTCCTCAGGCCATGGTTCGCGACCATAGGGTTCCGACGATCATGCTCCACTGCATTCGGACTGACTACCATGACTGACCTATTGGAACCTCGTGTGATTCGATGATATTCCAAGTTTTGGGAACACGGTTAACCTTCACCTTAATGTTGCAGTTGGTCCTAAATAATATGCGGTAATGCTTGTTGCATAGATTGCGTTTTTCAAGATAGTGATGCGAGAAGCTTGGGACTGAAAAGTAAAAATGGTACTTCGAAGTTTAAGAATGTGCAGTAGAATGTAAATCAATAAACCAGTTGAATGAACCAACTGGGCCTGGCTTATTGTACTAGTCTTTCTGCTGCCCTGTACGCAGAATAAAATGCACTAGTTAAAGAAATAAAGCGAGCAAATATCACCGGTGGGACATAAATTTCGTGAATAAAAGACTACTCAAACATAACAGTATACTTTTCAAACCATTTTCTATTTTCACTTGCGGCCATGGATTTTGCGCTGTTTCTAACTAAATTTATTCTTCTGAAGCTATTTAGCTTTCCTCGGTTACGAACGCCTGATAACCCATCACAAAACCCTTTACATGAAGAATCATTAGTACTACATGATCCTGTGTTTTTTTCCTCTCCGGGCCATGTTCCTTTGGAAAGGTAATTTTGGAACGCCAGTCCACTGCAGCAATTTCATTGTCTACTCAACGTGCATTTTTCACGGTGAGCATTCGCCTACTAGCAGCGAACCGAGTAGGTGGAGCAGCCGAAATGAGCCCAGACCCATGGTGTTATGCACGCGGTTGAGCGCTGTCGCTCAGGTGTATTGTGCACAAACCACGACCCCTATATGCTATCTGATCTGTGCTTAATTCGACATAGATACACGGGAACAACGATCCTGACTAGGCTAAGCTGACAGGAGCAACCGATCCTTGCTAATTGTGATATCCGGCGATCGCAAATATGTATGATGAACACAGCGCAAGCACGTCCCTCCCCATCCTCGTTAAGGTGCATAATTCCTATGGATCCTCGGACATATGTTTGAACGAAGCTATCTTGTCTTGTGTCATATGAGTAAAGAAAGCAATTCTTAGGGTCTCACGAGAATGAACAAGCCCTTATTAATAAGAACGACTCATCTGAATGGTTCCGTACCGTCCGCTGTAAGTTATTTTGCAGCTGCAATGATTCTGCCTTGATACGGAAACCGTACATGCCGCGTCGGTTTGGTCACGGTCATTCGACTAACTGCTAAGCGGTAGATACTTTAGAGGAAAAACCACCCGTTAGGATGGTGGAATGGGGGACGCAAGAATAACCATGCCCTCAATCGCCGAAAGACTGTTGGTCAGTAGAGGTTTGTGAGGATGGATAAAATGATACCAGCACGACAGAAATTATATGGCTTTACCTTACAGTAGGTGACAGAGACGGACCACTAAAGCTAAAGGTAAACTAATCCTAAGAATCATTAGGAGAGACCAATAACCGTCCAGAATTTCAACGCGTCGCAAATCGAGAGTGAATCGTCATGGGAATGCCCTCGGAACGAGATATTTTCCACAGCTACCAAGGTCTTCGGATCTGAATCCAGGTAAACATCCGTGAGATTGCTGAAAAGAGTTTTGTGTGCTGAGGAAAGTAACTAATTTTCAGAGATCGAAAATGCCTTCACAAGGCTTAAGATGAAATAGAACTACCATTTATCGACCCGCTAATAGCATGCATGCCTTAAAATGTGTAGTGCTGTTATTGCCATCAAAGGCGGACACAGAGTGTTGTTTAATATGCGCCACATTCCCATACTATTTACCGTTCTTTATGTTCCATTTGTTAAAATCAATATCCAACTGAAGGGAGTTAAGGGAACTAGAGGGAACAATTTTGGATGTATGTGTAACGCAGTCAGTCACTTCTTTAAAAATCAAACTCTCCATGAAACCTATGGTGACTATAAGTAAAGATCTAGAGTGTCTGAAGCTTGATTGGGAACTTTTAATTTCTAATGTTCCATGGTACTATGCGGTTTCAAATACATCAAAAGACAGCCAATTGAAATATTCATTCTAATTAAAAACACTAACAAATGCCTTTCAGAAGTCATACAATGAGATATAACTTTGCAGTTCCAAAAGATGCATTTGAACCATTTGTCATTCTCTTGAGAATTTGGGAATGACAGAATCAGGACACTTCGAAGGAGCTTCAGAAAATGAACCCATACTAGGGCTCATCTAACTTGTCCAGAGGAGATCAAGTAGGCCAGCATTTTTAACTTCTGCTCATTGCCGGGATTCGTAACACATTTATAGTTTTTGGGGCACATGTTCTTAATCGTTTCTTTCACATCACGTAGCGGAATGAAAAAAGTCTTTGAGGGTAGCGTACTTAAATCCAGTGAGGTCGAATCAGGTGAGATCGAGAGCTGTTTGGATCCGAGAAGCAAGTATGACTGACCTTGTTCAAACAACGGATCACCTACTGGATTGACAAGTGTTGAATTCCACTGAGTAAAGCCACTTTTGTCTATGCGGTAAATTTTGACTCCATAACGGTATGGACTTATGAAGGAAACAATATGCACAATGAACAGGCTGTTCGGTATGAGACAAACGACTTTTGTCAAGTTGCCAACAAGCGTTTTTCTCACATTATCGGTGACCACATCAATCACGTCAAGTGAACGCGAAATCGGCGCTACTCCCGCAGTTGTTGTTATCACCTCTATTACTGTTGTTGTTGTCGTCTCTTCTGTTGTCGTTGTAGTTGTCTCTTCTGTTGTTGTTTCTTCCGTTGTTGTTGTTGTCTCCTCTGTTGTTGTCGTTGTAGTTGTCTCTTCTGTTGTTGTTTCTTCCGTTGTTGTTGTTGTCTCCTCTGTTGTTGTCGTTGTAGTTGTCTCTTCTGTTGTTGTCTCTTCCGTTGTTGTTGTTGTCTCCTCTGTTGTTGTCGTTGTAGTTGTCTCTTCCGTTGTTGTTTCTTCCGTTGTTGTTGTTGTCTCCTCTGTTGTTGTCGTTGT
>LUCM01004910.1:51950-77257 GCA_008360955.1 Fasciolopsis buskii
TATATATATATATATATATATATATATATATATATATATATATATATATATGGGCATGCAGACAGGAAGATATGTATATATTTAATAGCGGCTTAGAGAATAATGTTCTTTCTCGTAGCTAAGGTTAGACAAAATGGTATCGGCTTATTTACTGCACTGGGCAATTTGATTGCTGACTTTTCCTCACTAGCCGAGGTGAAATCGTCAATGCTATGATATTGTGGCCACAATGTATATTCATCCATGCTTCTTTTGTTCCACTCATATGCAACCACACATCCATGCATAAACACGTGCGGTTAGAACATAGATTCATTGTACTTGCATGTCCCCAACCACCCAGATGAGTTTGTAAGAAGTTGTCGGTCATAGAATTTCAAAACTGCACAAAATTCTCGGTGACAGCGCACCTCTAAGTGTGGTAGATGCCACTGGATTTTTTTCAGTTTTAACAGCATAATATGGATTTATTTGCTGTTGCCGTTGTTCCTACTACTACTGTTGCTGCAGTATTCGTGCATATACGTTCGCCTCTTTAAGTCAGTCATTCACAAACAGAAGAAAAACAAAGATTTTGGACTTCAAGTTGCGCAGTTTGTTCTCACCTTGATCGATAATATCCACGATCGTTGCACTGGTTCTCTCAGTCTCTCGATGATTCATTTGAAAAAGGTTTTCAAGACAGGGGTGTCTGTTTAGGCCACTGATTGCTTTGAACACCGGCAGTGTCTCCATATTCGGGATACGTACTTCAAGGTAGAAATGTGAAATGTAGCAATACCCATGGATCAGATTGTCTAATTGGACTTTTATCACTTCGATCCTCCGAGGTCGCGCTAGATTATCTTACATAGGGCCAATCTGCACTCCAGGAGAGGCAAAAGCAACACACTGAATGTTTAGTTTGCAGTGCTTATGATTGCTTTTCCCTCATACTTGATGGCTGAAATGTATCAACCATATTGAGAAAAGGTGTAGGGTGCTGGGGCCCAGTGTTTAATTTACGGAGCGAGCACTGAATTCTCACCGGTTATGACGTCTAATATAATGGAGTTCATATATGTCTATCGTGTGCTGAGACTGCGACTCTACCTAAACTGTTTCGCTAGGTAGATGCTCACTGGAAGACTAATCGTAGTGATAACCTCATGTCAAATTGAGATAAATGAAATTTTCGGATTCGGGTGCTCAGGGGATATTTAGAGATATTAGATGGTACAGTGAATTAGCGTGCCTATGGTGTGCTTACATTTTAACACAATTTCTTACTGTTTAACTGTTTTTGTGGTTACTGACTTTTGCCTAATGTGTCTCGTTTCCTAGCAAGCCGTGTTGGAATGCATTACTCAAAATCGAAGCCTGTGAGAATATGATCAACTGTAAAAACAACCAAACTTAAGCCATCATGTCAGTCGTGAAATAGGCTGGTTTATTTTTTTGCTGTACTAAATGGTAGCTTGTCTGGTGCATGCTGTTCGGTGACAAGAATAACCTTTTGCATTTAATCTTGACCACTTTGCCCCTACATTTATGTGACTTACCGATCTGTCTTATCCCTCAACACATGAACACCTTTTCCACACTCTCTGTTCCAACCGGATAATAAAATGCGTAGATCATGTGATTCTTTCGTGTCTGTTAGTTGGACATTATCGAAACTATTCGGTCGACTTTTTGATTATTAAAGTTGCTGAACCACCGATGAGATGATGTTTCGGTAATATCTTGTCTATTTTTTTAAAATTTCTTCCAATATTTCTTTCAAGGACTGATTTGCCTATCGAAAGCGTTTTAATTTTCTTGGGTAACCTTTCAATGGAACGAGAATTGGACTGCTACCATTGGTTAACTGTTGCATTCTCAAGCTGCATGGATGCGGCAAACATAAATATTGTTTGCTTGGTTTGTTCGTTTAACTTTAGACAACAGTAAACGGCGCGTAAATAATGCCACTGGTTAGACAAAATTCGATTATTCCATTACCTGTGAACTGGGCACTGTTATTTGAGACGAATAACTCCAAAAGTTCATTCTTTATAACCATTTCATGCTATTCACCTGTAGCAAGTCATTTGTCCCTAAGTTTTATGAAAACCTGCCTGACTGGGGAAAGCCTCTGAGTGATCATTTATTAGCTTTATGCTAATCTCAACTACATTTGTCGTGTACGTGACTTCAGGGAGAAGATAAGTTTTTAGCCGGTCTCAGGTTTTAATATCAGTGGGCGTAGGTTCATCTGCAGACATCGTACAGAAGTGCATGTAGACGAACAGCTGCTCGGAAGTTTTATTAAGCTCTCTTATCTTAACAACTACATGTTGTCGCGTCCATACTAAGCCTTCCCTAATCTACTTTCCGTTTTCGCGTGTTGTTTCCCCCTCTTGACTCATCGTTCTTTGTTCGTGTCAGGTAGATCTCCATCCTTTCTCATCATTTCGGACTCCATCGATATCGATTCTCATTCGGGTGATATAAATTTGGTCTCTCCATCGGTCCTCACCTTAAGTTCCTCTGCTTACCGCTGTTTAGAATCATTCATACCAGACACACAGTAATTGTGTATTTGAATTAATCTAACATACCTACAAACGGGCAACTAGGAACTCTAATATGCTTGATAGCCGATGTTCATCACAAAGCCACATGCTTTCCGGACATGAATCGACAACGTTCAGAGGATTATTCGCCAAAACGTGCTCTTAGGCAAGGAGAACAATACGGATTATCAAGCACCAGGATGCAAACGTACATGAGGGAATACGATAGCTGCTAACAAGATGAATCAGCCTCTTGTTGGTCCACTATCAGACCCAATGACTAAATGAACTTTCGTACTGCTACACATTAGCGAACGCCTAGAATAATCTTGTGATATCTCTTTCCGCTCCTAATTCAAGTCCAATTTCAGCACAGTGATCTCTGTAAGGAAACCTCCCTATTTTCTCCCGCGTAGTATGACATAGTATATGCATTGCAATGTTGTATTGCATAGCATTTTATAGACTTTTCCGTACATAGCATTTCAATGAAAAACAACCGGGGGAACGAAAAAGGAAATGAGAAGAAAATTTCGTCAAATGAATGATTTGGGTATTCATGGTAGATCGCTCAAGAATTCGACCAAGACGCCGTCCCATTTTTTAAAGTGCTGGTTATATGAGGGTCGCGGAATTTCTTGTAGATAGTGTTGTAGGAGGGTATGGAACGAAAATCAGCCCATATGGAAGTAGGACATTAGCAATTCAAGTGACGGTTTTACGAGAGATGGTCGGGATCTGAAAGTGTTTTGGGAGCATGCTTTTCACATGCTAGTAAGTGTCAATCACAGTTTAATGGGTAATTTCTTTGGCGATATGAAAAATATACCACTAATATTTAGCAGATCTTGGGGTCGAAGGCTGTACTCTTTCTTAATTAAACCTAAAAAGTATCAAGAGAACAATAAACAGAAAGTGGAAGAAAACGTTCATATACAAAACGGCTTCATGCTGCAGTGTTGAAGCCATCTAGCTTGAAATTAAAGTTCACGAGGATTTCTAACATAGGTGAAAAGTCCACGTTACAGTACTGTTAATAAGAACTCTTAGATATTTCACAGAATTAACTCTAGCAAGTGTTTCCGAGTTAGTGAACGATGGTCCAGGTGAGCAAACAGATATGGGGAAAAACAGTCATTCAAATGGGTTGCATGTGGTAAAGGTTTAGTTCAACTTCCACAAAATAATCGTGAATAGAAAACAAGTTTTTGAATAATTTTCGAAGCTTTGATTGCTAATTAGGGCTTGACAGAGCAACAGCACCAGTCTGATTAAACAGCTGACAAGAGCAAATATTCAATAAGTCACAGATGCACATTCAGATCAGGTATGGGAGAACAGCATCCAGTATCAAGTTTGAGCTGCTAACTAGTGTTTTCACATCATCGTTCATTTGGTAAAGTAATCAAACAAGCATGCTAATAAAGACCTGAGGCAACCATGCTTTCAGTCTGTGAAGTAGGAGAGACCATGAGACAAAAGTGAATGCAGATGAATAGTCTAATAAGGTCCAAAGCACGGATTTTGTGAATCGATTTAAGGACATACAAGGTGAACAAAAGAGCCGAGAGGCTCCAAAGTGAACCTGTTAGATCTATAAAAAAATTGATAGGGTTGGTCAGGAGGAATCATGGAAAAACGAAAATGCTTAAGCACAGCATCGTGTGTCAGATTAAGACCCGAATAAGTCAAGGCTGAAGCGGTAGAATAACCTGACTTTGGGACGGGAACAAGGATAGGTTTTTAGCAGCCAGTGATAATTTGAGAATTGATAGCATCAGCCAAAGCCGCAGTACAAAGCCCTGGAAGAGCCGAAGATTGATTGTCAGGACCTGTGCTCGTGGTAATTTTATTGATGCGCAGAGGCTTGAACACTTCTCCTTTGGAAAAAGGTGTGACTGGCATTATCATCACCCTGTACAAATGTGATTGAGTCAGTACTATAAGAATGGATGATTGGAGATGGCAACCTTATTGTTAGCATCCGGAGTCCACTTCGCCAATTCCTTTTTCATCCCGCATAACAATCGAATATCTTGCCATACGGATTTGCTATCGCCACCATTGACTAGTTGGTTAGCAAATTTCGTGTCAGTGCGTTTAACTTTTACCTTAACTAGAACCGTGTGTCGGCCTGACAATTTGGTATAGAATTTATAAAAGTGCTCCTTCTGGCTCTTTAGAGACGTCAGTAACTGGGATGCGGACAGCTATGGATATAAAAGTTCATGCAAATACAGAAACTGATGCAAGTCATACGGCCGTTTGAGACTGACGGTGTTTTGAGGGAACAAATATTAAAGACTGCATTGATCTCTCGGTGGAAATTCAGGCAGTGCTAATTCGACTCGACCCAAAAGCGGAGCAAGAAGATTCGTGTAAAAGCGGTCTTCGATGAAGAATGAGGTTGATGTGAGAAATGTAATGGTAATGAACTTTTGATTTGGTTTGTTTGCTTGAATGAATGGATAGTTGGCTTACAGCATATATTTGGCTGCGGTAAAAACAGACAACACTTGTTAGGATGGACGAGGGAACTATGGAAAGGAAAGAAAGTTTGTGAAGACCGTCTGGTAGGAGGAAATCGGATATCTGTTAGGTCAAACACTGAATATTAGGGCCGAGGCTAGGTTGAAGTAACTCGCAGCAATATGTAAATTGTCCTCAAGAAATAGAACAAGAAAAAACTAAGTAAGATTAAAAAACTGGAATATTCTATAATAAGCTCAAACGCGCTATTTATAGGATACCGTAATTGTACTTATATGACGATAAAAACTCAAATGGTACTGAGTTACCAATAAGTCATTTTTCGCTTAGGGATCATGTATGAAAAACGTCAGATATGCCAGGTCAGAAGCAGCTGATGCATGTTATCACAAGAACTCCGGTTTTCTCACTGGAAACCCTCTCCTACCTTAATAGTTTGAAGCTATCGGTCAGTACGAGTGAGTCTGCAACATCCAGCTTCTGGTATGCAAATCATACAAAAATGAATAGGACTCAGCTACTAGAGTTCGAGAGATGGGTTCGGAATTTTATTCAAATAGGAATGGATGCTGGTTTTGAACTGTGCTGTAAGGGACACCTTAACCGAAGGGTTGCATTATTGAGCTACTCGGCATTCAGCGCATGAGCTGGTTCTGGATAGAATAAAAGATCTGTAATGTGCAACAGTGTATGAGGCTAATCTAGGGTGATAACCAGTCGAATGTTTAAAAGAATTTTCGTACGAGTGCAACAACCATTGCGAGATATAATGAAACCGAATCATCAAATGAATAATTGACAGTAATGTCACGCAGCCAGTCAAAGGGCACGCCTAATAGTCATTTGAGGGGTGATTATTTAGATGAGCATGGAGTGATTTGCAAGGGAGAGAGGACGAAATTTGACCACGCTGTGCACATGGAACTCTTACTGAAGGGGAGATATAACAGACCTGTTCATTTTCTTGTAGAATTGAGTGAAGTGTAATCGTCGCCAATATGTATCTTACTGACAGATGAGTAGTTTCTGCATAACTGCTTCACATATACGCTGTATTACTAGCCCGGTAGGTTCATTCTCAGGTCATCACCGAAGGGTATTCCTGTTTGAAAGGCGTCGGAGTAGCTGGTAGTCTTAAAACGTTGTCCTAGCCTAACTATTTTCGGCTAATAGCCATTCAAATATGATTGAATCATGTCCAGTAGTTTGATAGCTTTATGATAGGTATCGGCTGTCACACACCGGATGTAAAGATCAATCAGTTAGAATAATGTTTCGTTGAACGTGTTGTACATGTGCTTTAGTTTTCAACAAAAATGATGCTTGGCACTGTAAGCAGATGAAGCCAGGGAGAGAGCGGGTGAATAAATCAAATTTTTGGTGCACGAATGAAATATGGTAGGAATTAGATAGGGAACAGTGAACCTCCCGCGGATATCAAGAATTTGCGTTTGTTTAAACTGTGGTCCGTTATATCGATCAACGTGTGAATAAACGTCTATATCAGCCATAGAGGGTTAGTCAATACACAGCGGAAAACGTGCCTGTATTTGGCAATTTAACTCTTGCCGAGACAGCATTGCTTATATTCTCACTGCGACTGAGCACGATTCTATCGCCTTTGACCTGTAATGCCAATCAGTGCGAAATATCCATTAGTCTGGACAGTAAATAGGACTCAAGTTTCCGAGGGATAATTAAGTAAAAAGACTGAAACGGTTATTGCCGATCGCAAGTTTACTTAACCATAACTTTAGTTTTACGTAGATAATTCGATGAATTCGAAAGTTTGCGTTAGATATAGTCAATGCACAGTGACATTCCAATTCCAACGGCAATCTGCTTGTCTTGCCTTCCAACTGACCTTGTGCATCAAGCACAATTCAATCCACCTTTTTTCCTGAAACTTCCTATGCTAGATATAAAAAACTTGGAAATGCTAACACGGGAAAACATAACCTGAAACGGTTATAGCTGGTGATTGATAGTCGACGTGACCCGTGCTAAATGTGGTGCAAACTACTATTCCCATGTGATCAGAACTGAGGTCAGACATTCTGATGATGATAAACGTGCTTCAAGTAAGTGGTGAAAGACAATGAGGAAAAGCTCAAAACATCATGTCAGCTAAAACTGACCACTCGGTCCATCACACTGACAATAGTAAAAAGCTGACACTTAAGTCCACTCATTTACAGATGCTCTTCCTTCCTATCAATGTTCGATACCCAATTTACTTGACCGCAAAATATTTTGGGAATTTTGTTTCATATGAAAATATTTTAAACGGATCCAAATGATCCGTTTTTGACATTTAAAATTTTGATCATGGTTTAGGATAGGCGTCGTGAACCTGCCTGAGTTATCATGCTAATTCTTATTCAAAAATCAGTATTCATGGTTCATATTTTGAGAAGCAATAAATTAACGTCTGTCTTGAAGCCACATAATCCAACCTAATTGTCCTGTCACAACTATAGTCATACATAACCGTCTCCTGCGATTCATTTGAGTTGTCTGCAAGTCTAGTAGGTACAGTTGGGTCAATAAATATGAAGCACAAGTTTTGTAAAACTAATCATTATGTGAAGTGTCTTCGATTTTGGCAGGATCTGCGCCCGCCAAACCACATTTCATGTCAAATCATAGTAGAGAAATTTAACTAATGAATAGTGGTTCGTCCGTGGGGAGATCCTTCTTCGACAGTCCAATTTCCACATTTCCCCTTTGATGGATGGCGTTGACTCAGGTAATTTGGTTGAGCAGCCATTATTTCTTGAGTAAAATATCTTAAGGTTCGTCCGGGTTCAGGTGGTAGGGTAAGTGCGGTACAAGTTCGTGAGTTGCGTCCGCCCGTATATTTGAAGCCCGCCGAGTCCTAAGACTTCTGGCTTCTGATTGAATTTTGTGTTCTTCAAATATGCCGAACAGAAATTCGCGATAAAAATCCGCTGAATTTGTTTCTTTGACTACTTTGCCGTTCTCCCATCCTGGGCAATGTTTCACTACCACTACAGTTGTTTGCATACCTTGCTGACTCAACCAATAAAAGAGTACAATGAAGCGTGATAGACAAACTTTTATCCAACCCCCTTATCAAGAACAGAGTACGGCAGAGTGTTGATGTGGCCATACTTACTCCTACATATATATCAGCGACCTTACTGGTACGTTGTTCCTTGTCACTCCATCAGCGGTGTGGCTGGTTTTAAGATTAGACTAAAATTCCCTTCTTTGAACTTTCCTCACTCAAATTTTATTCTTGATTTCAGTTCATCCAAGAATTCGGGCTGTATCATTACTTCTTTTTCGATCGACATTTTCTGTAAAAAGATTGATATTTAATAACCATTCTCTATGCCGCTGTTCCACAGGCTTTGTTTTTCATTTTGGACAAGGTAACGAGTCCAAACCATTGAAGTGCAGGCAACCATGCGGACAAATCTGCTCAATAAGGTACACCTGTGCCCGTAAATTACGATTGCTATCGACTTACGTTCAGACTCCAAAAACTATCACTTACAAATATTTTCACCGGTGCATTAACCCAATTATCGCTTGCTTTTCTCTTGTTAAATCCTCTGGCTTTCGGAGGCTATTGCGCCTCATGTACTGTGGTTGTCAGTACTACACCTCTAGACATTACTCCAATAATCTACTGTAATACGTGCATCTGTCACTCCCAGCCAAGAACACATCTTTCCTATGGTTTATCATTTAAGGCAATAAGAATTGTCCTTCTGTATTGACCTCGCATACTAATGTCTTTAGTTGATGGTTCGACTGAATCGTATTGCATTCTTGATACTCAACCTCGTTCTCCTCAAGTTTAGTTCCCCAGATCATTTTCCAGTCGAAGTTGTCCTTCCAATAAAACGGTCTTTAGCGGGATTTCTTTATATCAAAGATCAAATTTGTATACCTGCAAAATTCACATAAATAAGTTACGAATTTCTTTATGGGGCTGCAGCATTGGAGACAGCTCAACACAGGAACGGTTGTTTCCGTTCCCATGTCATCACTGAAAAATCTCCGGATAAAAGCAAAAACGTCGTTACACAAAGTGACTGAACTTCAAATCTCTCCATTTTCTCGCACTCGTGCTGTGAATCAAAGTGAATGCGTCATGATACAAAAGTGACATTTAGCGTTACATGAACCATATACCAGTATAGTGGAACAGGCAAACCCCATAGCCACGATGAAACACTGTACGAATGGGAAAACCTGAAACATGGATTAGCACTAAGTCACAGTTTCAATTAGCCATACGTAGCAACAAGCCGTGCAGGAGCTGGTTACCGCCTACCACCAAAGCGATCGGTGGATCCGGGATTCGAATCTCCGATCTCTGTGGATTGACAGGCGCGTAATCCACGTGACCGCTACATGTGCAATTTCTGATTGAATTGTAAAAAACAACAGGAAAACCTTCTGACGTTCTCTTGTCGTTAGGTTTACACTCATAAAGACAGACCAATTTCAGTCTAACCGCAATATATAAATTTAAAAATGCACAGTATAGTTCATATACGAGAAAAAGATGCAGAAGCGGTGCCTAGAATTTGTTGGCGTCTATTCGAAAGTCTGGTAGCCAGGCCAACCGTTTCGGTTCCATGAAACAAGGCTTACGGATGGCTTCAAATTAACATAGGTTCCGTAGACAAGCGAATAAACTGCTATCCAACGGCATAGAAATGCTAAGTTTATGCAGTTTTCAAAACTACAATAGTTGAAGTTAGAGGATCTTTGTTAGGCACTATATATCATGTAAACGACACCGTAAAATAAGGCTTCCCATCAGTTCATCGACTTCCACCCATGAGAGCGAAGAAACTCGATATAAATATCAAAACGGTTCTGCTGAAACTTTACTCGGACTTTTGAAAAACGGTCATTCTCTTATTCTGAAAATGTCCTTCACATCCGTGTTATTCTAGAGATTTCAAAATTGATCCATGGTTTTGAATAATTCATCATAATTTAGTTCTTATTCTGGATCCACAATCTTCGTACTGCCACAGGCCATGTTCGTCACAAATGTTATTATGATGGATTCGGGATGAGAAATCGTTCATCGCGATAGAAAATGACAGAGAGGGCCTTCAGATGTTTCCCGTGGCACGCTTTGTTTTTTATACCTGAAGGCTGCGCTAAGCAAGCTATTCTCAGGATCGTTTTAAATGGAAATTCATTTCTAGGGCCTAACTGAATGGTCGTCTGACAAGTCGTGTCTTTTTCATTAGCCATTTGAGCATTTGATGAGCAAGCAGAAGATTGCTAGTTCGATACATGTTTACTGAATTCGGCTTTTCAGTCAGTCTACTGTATCAAGCGGCAGTAGTCAGTTGCGCATTAACGATTCCCTGGGTCACTATCGGAGTTCCTGAAAGCTGACTACCCAGCAAATAGCCGTATGAATCAAAAAAGCGACACACGAATTTGGCCAGAATATTAGACTGAATAGGGAATAAAAGTTATGAGTTTCACATCTACGTTGGTACCAGTGAGTAGGATGCGGAAACAAAATGCGCTCATGGTGGCGATAGATTCATTGGAGAGTGAGTAGAACAGACCTACCACTCGCTTATTTGATGCATTTATTTTTCAGACATTCTAACCAGGAATAAAAAGCAAAATGACAGACAAGAGTAGTTCATACGATGTAGTTGTCTATACCTTTTCCGCTGCAATGTCTGTTTGCAAGGAGTAGGATTGTAATGTCCAGAAACCCGAAATGCCGAAAAACAAGAATAAGAAGGATGATAGCAAAAGCAATATCTGAGCAACCAAGTGCTCCCTCAGTCAACAGAGCAACCAGGTCCAAGTTCTCAATTGTATCATTCAACTTAATAGCGTTCTCAATCTATACGGAGAGAGAATTTTCATATGGGTGGGCTTCTGTGCTTTGCCTGATAACCCCAGTTAGAAGAACCATGATGCGCTCCGCTACTTTAGCGTCCGATAACGCAGTGGTTGATGTACTTCTTCTTCACCATGAAAAAAATACGCCACAGGTTTAAAATCTAATGAGCTGTCTAAAAAAACAACACTCAAGATTGTACAATCTGGAATTAAGAAGCACATCAATTTTCTGTAGATCCAACTTAGTGACGTGAACTTGTATCTCAGTGCTGGAAGTGGTAGCAGTAGTAGTGGCGCATGCATGTCTTCATTTCTGAATTTTTAATTAGGTCGCGTAGTCCAAAGGAGGTACATTCATTGACCAAATATTGTTCGTTGACCACAATATTTATGACGGCCTAAAATCGGACCTGGATTGTTGCACAAAGGTTTGTATTCTACTTCTAAGGTACCAAAGCTAGCAGCTCAGTGAATTTCAGCATGGTGATAACAAGCTTGATACCACATGAATTGTACAACCGTTGGTGAACAAATCCAAAAAATGATGATCGCGAAAATTCTGTGCTAATCGCTTGGGAATGCCATGCGAAATGTTGTCGTTAGCAGACAGCTGAATGCACAAACCGTCCGATGTACGAGGACCATGGGTTATTTCTTATGCAAGTTACCAGGGCCGTGATAAGCAGTCGTGTTTTACTTGAAAGTTTAAATTCCAAAGACCTTGATTTGTACATTCTGGATCGGGTTGTCCGGAATTCACTGTACTACTTCGGGAGAACTATTCACGAAGTTTGACAGACTGCGAGTGAAGATGAATAAAACAGCATTCTGTGAATGTCGATTGATTTTCTCTGGGTGACAGCTGTGAAAACGCCTCAGGCGATGTGCGTTATTTATGATTCGCATCATAAGTGGCGCTAACAGACTAATGAACAACTTGGAATTAGGAGAATACTGCCAAAAGTTGCGTTGCTGCTTCTACACTTCTAGAATCGCGTCAAAACTACCTGCAAGCAGGTGCAGTCCTATAACTGAAGTATCGATATTTAAAACGAACTATAACAGTTATGTGTAGTAGTTCTTGAATGACTGGGGATCATCGTTCGCATCTGGAGCAATAAATGATAGATAATTAATTATTTAAGCGTCAATGACAAGTTTTTGCATTTCCCAAGTGATTTAGGAGGTCCAAAATGAACCTGAAAAAGATGACGGATCTGTGACTGTTTCTATGATGATCTTGACAGATGCAAAAATCTAGGGGGGGGGGGCGTTTTAAAATAAAAAAACATTTAGTTGATTCCTGCATCTTAAGTTTAATAAATTATTATTTCCTCACAGTTCAAGAAAGCCAACTGAGAGAATTTTTCTCCCAAGGCAACAGTCTGAAATTACGCGGTTTTTCAACGTTACACAATAGTGCAGCCGAGGTAGAGAACTGATCGATTCATAATCCTGATCTAAATATAATGTAAATATTTGGGTTCAGACAAACAGGAAAGCGACTGCCTAATATACTGACTTTTACCATCCTATTCAGGAGCTGAAATCAACTTTTCTTCACTAACGATGCAAATATAAAATATCCCTCATGCAGAATTTCATGCTAAACTGTTTGCGGCAGTGAGAATCAGTTTTCCAATTAAGCCTCGATGGATTTCTCTGCCACAATTGTTTTACATATCAGCTGTAGATGTTTGCAATACCGTTTTATTCTAATTAAACACATTTTTGCAGTTGATGAATCTTATTAATTCTTACTTGAAAGATAGCTTCATGGCCCGTGCACTAATATCCTTGTCTATATCCTACCAGATTTCATCGAACTTCGAGATTTAATGCCTTAGAACCCGGCACACACTGCGGCGTTTTTTGTGGCGTCTATTGGGCAGTGTGTCCAAAATCCAAAAGAAGAACCGCTTGACGACCATATTAGTTTTAACTGTTGAGACAACAATTGTCGTACGAGATGATGACTCTTGAAAATTTCACTTTTAATGTAAAACAAATTGGTGTGTTGCATCGACTTTTAGCCAAAATAAAAACAAACGAAGCGCTTTTTTTGAAATGGCTAATCACATTCGTAATGAAAATTCGCAAAAAAACAAATGACAGCATTTTGAGAGTTACACTGTCGCTTTGCATATAATCTAATAATCTAATGTCCTAATTGGTGTACATATAAGAATTTGAGCATTTGAAGATCAGCTTCGTGTCAAAGCCATAGATGCACCAAACGGCGGCTTTGTTTCTCGCTAGTCACAATCGGAAAAGCAAAGTAAAGTAAATTGACTGGCTGGAAAGCTTACAAAAAACGTGAGAACGTTGAGAAATTGTCGAATCTATACATGAACTCCAGCATGTTTGAAATCTGGTCGCTTAACCATCGAATGAATCAACGGCAAATCTATAAGATACTTCAATCTATCGACACGGTCGAGTCGCTAACATAAGCTGATAACAAATAATGGTGGTGGAACGACTCTGTGAAAGGCCAGGGTTCCTCCTGGTTGTTAGAGGAGGACTTTGCATGTTGTTGTCCCTGACATTCTCCTCAGAATAATGAGTTCTGATTGTTAAACTTCGCATTTATTCATAATTATTCGTCGTAATTTTTATAGAGTATCGTAGTACGCATAAATTCTTTTTCGTTTTCAAAAATCATACCTGACTAATAAGTGTAGAACTTGGAAATTTTGTGAACAACCAAAACTTTCAAATCGGCTGCTTAAGGGAAGGATACGGACGCAGGTAAGTGTTACTTGATGGAGCTTTTGACAATATCTAGCGGTCATTTAGAATATCACACTCGGTTCGAATTACCATTGAAATAACAAGAATATTTAGATATGAAATTGCCTGCGATAGAATGCGAACGTTATGTCACGAGGAATGGCCTAGGTGGTTATTTGTGGTCCCACCGGCTTAAAAGTAAGGCAAACTTCGTGCTTTGATCTCTCTAACGGTTCATTAGCTGATCCGGATTTAGCTTTAGGAGTAATGGCTGGCGATTCGGCATATTCGTTGCCCTGGTCGAAGATCAGTGCAGTTACGTCAACATCACGCTACCTACGAAATCGGTAAGCTGAGCAAAATGTGGCACATGAAAAAGGCGAATAGTAACGAAAGGCCAAATAATCCAGCTGAGTAGTCGATCAGTGAGTGTTGATCACAGAAGACCAATATACGAGATCTGAATTTGATTAAAGAATAAATGTGCTATGCCAGTTCCAGATGATTTTTTCTCTAGGGTCAGGGAGACAGAGAGGAAACAGTCGGGAAATAGAATGAAATCAAGGTTTACAAATTAGTAAATGGTATGTTTTAAAACGCTGATTAGGTTATAAATACTGGGTGCATTGAAACTGTAGCTTTCGGAAGTTATACTCGATTCAATCCGTTCTTGGAATCAGAGGAAATGAAAGGATCCATTTTAATAACTTCGATGTCGAGCGTTGAGTAGCACAGGATTGGAAATATTTGGACTGAGGCTCTTCTTTTCCTTATAGGCCGCTTCAAATCCTTGTCGTCCATCCTAGATAGTCTTGTTTTGTACAAAAGGTTGCGAGGAGACTAGAATGTATGATTACATGATTTGTTTAGGAAATCTGCGGGTAAGTAGATTCGCTTGGATGTTACCTAGATTCCTGCTCGTGCTTAAGAACATTTTGAATTGTCAAATAGCATTTCCAAGATATAAGTAAAATTATTGAGGTAAACTACTGATTATTTTCCGTTAAAATTAGGCAAAGGTGTGTCTTTGAATAGTTTTTTAAATAAGGGGTGCCAAAATTATCCACACAGTTTCAGCTGAAAAGTCACGTTCAACGAAAAATGTTCATTTCAGTCGTCCCTGTAGGTAGCAACATCAAGCCGGTTAACTTTTAGACGGACTGATAATAAGCAAAACTGGCGGGTGTTCAATGATGCATTCAATTTAGGAGGGACATAAAGTCCGATAGTTGCCAAAAATTTGACTCAAACGCTTAGATAAACTTGTGTTAGTTTCAGATATATATATATATATATATATATATATATATATATATATATATATAACTGCCTCAGGAATAACACTCTTCCAAAAACTATCAAGTGTAACCCGCCCGCGAACTCGGAACGTGCCCGTGGGATTTCACATTCATGCTGCAAACAGATGCATCGTGAGCTGATCAAGGACGCGCATGGCAGGAAAGCCGTATACGAAAGCCATCAAAATCGATTCGAACGGGATGCCTCAAACATATTAGATGCCAGCTGGATTAGAAGAATAAAAGCGGTCATTGAAATCACATCGAACACAAACCGCTCAAAGGTGAGGGACAGACTCACCAAGAAATACGCCGCGCTCAATCATACGAAACCTCAATATGCCGAACCAATCTACAATTACTCGGGCCACCAAGCGAAAAGTCCGCGCTACTGAAAGGATTAACATTCAATCACACCAACGCCAAAAATCCCGCGTTCATTGCCTCCATTGAATCGGCACTACAGAAGCACGGAAGAGACGCGCCAAGACATACGGGCAAAAATCTGTCAACAGCCTGCGCACCCTAGGCGAAAGTATCACCTACCTGATAACGAAATCAAAGCTGAAAAGTACTCCAGAAAAATCGAGAAACGCTCATTCTCCCCGCAGAAAAGGGTAATGCAGTAGCAGTGCTTGGCAACGCCGAATACCAAGCGAAGGTGAGATTATTACTGGATGATAACGCAATCTACCAACCAGTGAAAGGAAGTCCAGTCAAAGAACTTCGAGCCAAAATCAACAAAAAACTGAACTCTTTGAGAAAAAGCAAGAAAATCAGCGATGAACAGTACAACCAAATAAAACCTGCAGAGGGACCGTCCCCAAGATATATGGACTTCCTAAAGTCCATAAACCGGGGGTGCTGCTTAGACCCATTGTCGCATCAACAGCACCAAACTATCAGCTAGCGAAGTACTTTTTCTGTCTCCTACGTCCATGCCTACCACAGGACCAAAACGAAATCAAGAGTTCTGACACATTCCTGGAACAAATCAAAGACCTCAACTTATAAGCAAACGAAGCTATGGTCTCATTCGACGTCACTTCACCGTTCACAAATATTCCAAGGCAAATGGCATTGGATGGCATCCGCCAGATTATGAGGAAGGACTCCAACTTATCAGATAGAACAGGGATCTCTACGGACGATATAATGAAGTTGAAAGAATTGTGCATGGAAACATACTTACAGTTCAATGGGACGGTATGTAAACATATAAGAGGAACGCCTATGGGATCACCACTAGCAGGCTTGTTAGCAGACGCAACCATGAAACAATTCGAGACAAAGGCATTCGAAACAAACCGCCCACGCTAATGGATCCGATATGTTGATGATACATTTGTTGGGTTAGAAAAGACAGAAATGGACCAATTTCACCAACATCTAAACACGATAGTGCCCAGCATAAAATTCACCAGGGAGGAGGAAAAAGACTCGGCTCTACCGTTTCTCGACGTATTAATTATGAAGCAACCAAAGGGGAACATAGAAACAACCGTCTACAGGAAACCGACAACGACGGACCGCATACTCAATTTCAAAAGCAACCATCCAACCTGCCACTTAAAGAGCTGTGTGTGTAACCTGTTTCATCGATCCGACACACTGCAATATACAGCACCTACGGGAACAAGAGCAACCTGGGTTATTCACGTTATTTGCGGCCAGTGGATATCCAGAATCCTTCATCAACGCCTGTATTTGCAGAAAACAGAGGGCAAACACAAAGAGAACCAAATCGATCGTGGTACGTCCACACATACGGGGGTTATCCGAAGCGGTCGAACGCATCCTGCGTCCACTAGATATCACAGTCGCCCACAAACCGACCGGCACCCTGAGATCTATTCTATTCAACGGAAAAGATCGCGTCGACCAGCACGACAAATCAAGAGTGGTTTATGCCATTCCGTGCCTCGGATGTGACAAACAGTATGTCGGTGAGAAAAGCAAACGATTACGCACACGCTTGCACGAACATAGCTGAGCCCAACGACTGGTACTGAAGCCGTTATGGTCAAATTGCGGCATACTAATAGGTTCCATCCATTCTGGTTCATTTTTTTCTTCCAGGTTTTAAACAACAAATTGCTATCCATATAACTGTCGTGGCATGTGAAACAAGAGAAAAATAATCCTTTGTTATTCATACACGATAATGCTCTTAAAGAAAGTTTCGCCCCAACTACGAAATGACATAGTTTCGCATATCACAATCCCAATTCCTTGATGGACTCACCATCCATGCATTTTTCTAGCAACGGAAATGAAATTGCATTGCCCAACTACTAAGGGAGATAATGAATGACGAGGATATCAGAATTTGTTACCTACAAAAAAGTTTGGATGAAAGCAACCTTAATTTCTTGCACGTATAAATATATGCATATTAGCGTACAACAATGGTACATTAAATAACAAACTCGGATTTCTATTTTTCGACCTCGTGTTCTTCCTCTGGGGTTGTATGAAGACACGGGAATAAATAGCGCATCCGAATACCAACAATTTGCATTCGTGTGTCGGTTCCATTCGACCCCAAGTTAGAGTTTGCAGCTTCTTCCTTGGGGTTGAGGAATGAAGGTCACTAACCCCTGGTTTATGAGAGGTCATTCAGGGGATATAAGTGTTGCTCTATTTCACCTTTCCAGTGGTTGCAACCATCCTTTGGATTTCCTTATCCGTTATTTGATTTTCAATTTGCAGGTAAAAATAGCGGTTATCAGATGGATACGTGAAAAGCGAACACCAAAATTTGATGAGTTTATTTATTTATTTTAGTAGATAGGTGTTTATGTTCGCTTCATCTACTTCTGCCTTGATGTAAAGTGGAGTTCGGCCTAACAGATGACGCTTGCGGAGTTCAGCAACATGGATGGCTTAGGAATAGGAACGCTTTTCGTTCACAATGTTTCTCTTAGACTTAGATTTACTTCCGTTGATATACACATAGCATCAAAAAAGCATCCCATCGTGTCTGATTCTTTTGTTAACTCCAGTTGCACTCGTTCGCATGGTGATTGCAAGGGCCACAATAAAGACGAAAACTAATTACAATGCAATGCGAAAAAATAAATGGTATATATTCAGATACCCAATGTTTCCGCCTCTGGAAGTATAAAACCCTTGGGCTGTTTATGGGATTATATCTATTAGCCGTTCCAGGATTACTTCTGATATTCCGTCCTAAGCTTTTGTCGTGATAGTTTACAAACTTAAACAATCTAAAAAGTAACATCTCTCTTGATGAATAGTAATAGAATCAGGGAGGAAAAAATCTTGCTCGATGGAACCTGCGTTGTTCTGGCGTTTCCAACCAATCTTTCTTGCTGTTGCGTGAATTCCCTTCCGGTATATTTTTCTTCATCCACTCCTCGGATATGGTAAGTACTCTTCATCGTGTTCCCCCTAGGAATCCATTTTCTCAAACTTCTCCAATCTTCCTTCGCTATGTCAGTAACGCAGTGCACAAATGCTTCTATATTTTGTGCTCCTTTTCCTGCCAAATATTGCTCCCTCGGAGCTGGTCTCCTCCGGAGGGTAACGACATTCTTACTACTAAAGTTCCAGATCGTTCCCATTCAAAGTTGCCCAGATGAACGTGCTGCTAAGTGAAGGAAAGCGATCCCACCTATCGATGGAATCAAGTCGGTCGGTTCGTGTGATGTGAGTCATTTGTATTTTATACCAAAGACAAGCTTTCCCAAATCACATAGCAAAATGTGCAGGTGCTGAGTGCTGGCACATATAGGTAGATAGACAGAAATTTAGTGCTTTGCTCGTTAAAGAGATTTATTTGCTTTATAGCTAATACCGCCACCTCTATTAGTGCCGAAACATTTACCATTTAAACACCAAATTTAGTCATCAAGGCCCTTTGGGAACCGTCGTCTGAGCTACGATTACACCATTTTTTAACGTTACTTCATGAAGGTATTTCCTAATACGAGTGGTAAAACTTTAATGACACCGCAATTTTGGGGAATTTTAGTGATTCACGCCAATGTTGGATATGTTTGGAAGTGGTTCCTTTTGCCGACTGTGCACCATTGTTTCGTGTTTTTCTTCCAAAGTTGACATTTGCTATGTTTGGTATTTCATTAAAGTGCTGATTTCCTCATCGGATGCAGAGTAGAAATTGTGGACTAATCCACCTCTGGTCGGCTGACACAAACTCGTGAGCGGCGTAGACACACGTACACAGTTGCTGATCGGGTTTTGCCAAATACATATGGGCCAATTCACCTTCCAGCTCAACAAATAGATACAAAGACAAAATTTGCAGGGTGAGCATCGAACGACCGGATCGGTCATTGATGTGCTCATTCTCTCATTTTCTAAGAGAGAAGACTATTGAAGTAAATTCCTTCGAGCGGGTCCGTCCCAGGTATTGCCGAAATAATCGAGCCCACAAAGTTGTCAGGTTAAACTGAAATTTAAAACTATTCCGGTGTGCACAATTGTACTACTTTAAAGACTACTGGAGTTTTCTTAAAGACTTTCATAATATGGAAATGCGCAGAAGGTATGTAAACCAAATGATGTGAAGTCATTTTGGGCGGCCAGATGGAAAGCACTTGAGAAGCTTGTGTTGTTGAGTAGAATAGTGGAACGACTCTCTGTGTTCATAAAGTCAACATTACGGCATCTTAACAAGGAGATTGTGAGATCAAATTCTCCCACCGTTTCCCAGCATCTCTGTCAGGCAACCTTCAGTCTTCTGTGATGCGCCTTCTGAGCAACGAATTACTTTGGCATTTCATCAAAAAGGGCAAAAAGGATAAAGCAAAAAACACGAAATAGTTATTTTTCCAAATCATACTGAACCACTTTCACATGTTATTATATTTGAAAACAGATCTTTGCAAATATCGTTCTAAAATCGTCAATAGTTTCATCAATTAGTTCGAATAATTTGAATTTTTTGTTCAGTTTAGCTATATTATCCTAACCCTTCAGTTTATTTTGCCATGGACATAGGAATATTTGACCTCAAGCAGCTAGGACGGCCAGACTGCTGTGTTCCCACCGAGTACCCTTAGCCAACAACAATGCACAAGTTTTCATTTTATCTAAATGCCAAATTGTCAGTTTGAGTGTTAGGTTCAACATAAGTAAATTAATTTAAACCTGTATCTGCTAAGTGTTTAAACCTACGATACACGGTCAAAGACCAAGCATTCAGGCGTATTACCACAGCTTATAATCTGCTCACAGAGTCCATTAATTAATTCAGTTTCAGTCGCTAACTCAGAGCACCACCCATTTGAAAGAAGGAAAAAGCCGAAATAGTCGAACATCGACTGTAACACAATAAGCTGAAAACTCCCTAGAACAAGTAAGATTTGGAGTGCGATAAAACCAATGATTGCAGCATAAGGCCTCATTGATTCTTATACATCACCATCGCTTGAGGAGACGCCATAGACTCCAGCCCGGGAATTTCACTGTGACTAAAAGAATCACATCACTCAATGGAAAATCATACTGCTTTGCCAACTCATCAACTGACCCTGTCGACCCATCTTCCAACAATTACCTATCTCGGATACCAGCGTACAGCGAGACAGGCTCTATAGTAACATCTGATAAACACGTCCCAATCATCTTAATATATTCGCATTCAGTACCTTTTCAAATGATTGAACCCTAAAGCCCAGTAATTTACGCCTAACCTCCGAGTTACTGTAAAAATTAGCTTGCCATATTGAACCAGTTTTACGAAAACAACGGTCTTCAAACATCGACATTCTTCGCAGATCTTGTATCTTCAACGAAGTGTTTGTGAGCGGTATATAGCACAGCCAACCTCACTGCCACTGTGTTCACTCGATTTCGATCTCACTCCGACGATACGGATGCTTCAAATTGATGAATGCCAATCAAGCTTCTGTATGCGGCAAAACACTTCATCCGATATACGATCAACCGGTGAAACGCAACTACCATAATTACAGGACTGGAAAAGTGTAACTAAAGTTTCTGAAAGTTTAGTAGTATTAGTTATTCTCCCACCAACCCCTTCTCAACCCAACTGTAATTTCTATTCATTGTCCCCTTTCTTTCTTTACTTATTTGAGGGATCCAATAAAATACAGTTGAACGACCAAGAACCCACTGCTGACGATCACAAAGAGACTGTGAACACACCGTCTCCCTCTCTAGCTATCAGTACTGTTGATTAAGGTTGTACCATTCCCATCTTTTGAATAAATTCTATCATGTGGAGCTCGTCTTCTCTCTGGAAATTGTAAGCCGAGTCGATACGTCAGCGAGTGACGCTGTAGTATTTGCTTATCACTTACATGGAATCGGTCACAGGCCCGTTTTAGATCGCTTGCAAACCTCCCTAGGCTCTGTTTCCAAATCTGTTCTTTTCAGGAGGTCATTCTTTCCAAACGGATTTCTCTATTTTATTAAACTGTGGACTCACCACCTTTTTTGTAAATCAGTAAAGTATCCGATATGGAATATATTTTTGCATGGACTGAGTCCTCGGATTCCTTGATCGTCTCACCAACAGCAGGATTTTGCGGAACCTTTCCTCTAATCGCTTGGTGAATGTCGCGATTATTACCGATAACCGCATCCTTTTCCACCTCCTTATACTTCCATTTCCATCATTGCTAGCAGTCATTTCACAGGCTCCTAGTCAGTTGAATTCCGGGATATCGCCGTTTCTCTTTGTATACAACATCTGCAGGGACAGACCTGCGGATATCCAACCGAGCAGATACTGTCAGGGATGCTCGCCGATTCCGAAGTTTGCGAGGCAATTGCCGGTGAGTCCAAGGCTTCCTTGATCTGCTCCTACTGTTCTCTTAGGTGTTGGTTTTCTTTGTAGTGGAAACTGCTTTGGAAGCTCTAATTAAAACCAAATTCTCCGTTTGGCGTTTAGAGTCAGCTTTGCAGGACTTCTGGTTTTTGTGTCGGTGCAGTTTTAGGCTGGACGCAAACAAAAGCGAGTACGAACCAAAGCGCGCCTGTGTTCACCGGTGTGGCTGACAGTTCACCGGTGACAGATGACAATATGATAACTTTCATTTCGAAGCTGTTAAGAGGAAGAAGAAGCCGCCAGCCCAGCCGATACCGCTTCTTGTTACAAAAGTCTGTATTCACCCTAAACAGTCTGTGATGAGAACAAACTTGGATAAGACGATCATCGTCTTCGTTGCCACCGCTGGGGACAGAAACTGGGCCTCCTACGTACTGTTCTGCCTTCGATAAGCACCCATTTTGGATATCAAAATTACCACGAATTTTGTTAAAGGGAAACTTCGGAATAATCAACAGGAGCGCGGTAGAGCTCATCTTTCGCCTCAGGAGAGATGCATTCACTGGTTGCACCCAAAGGTACGATGAACAGACAACGACCCTATTGATATCATTAATGTGGACAGAACTGCCCAGACGAACATAACTGCTTCCTAGTATTCGCCCAAATAATGCACTCAGATTTTGTTACTCGTAGCGATCCAAATATCAATGGGATCTAAAGCACTCGAAACCGGACCGGCTGAAACGCGTTCAGAGAAGCCAGAGAACGAAATCTTATGTAGACTAAGAAAAGTGATAATGGACGTATGATCTTGAATCACCATCAACATCGTTCAGCGGTAAACAGCAAGGCAAGCCCCACTGACCGCTGCCTTTCCCCAGAGTTACAGGTTTATGTAAAAAGAGTGAATATCCAATGAGAACAGGGAGTGAACCTACACAGGCGGGAAAAGATAAGATGCTGTTGCAGCCAACACACGAAACACAGTCTAACTGTACAAACGCACGTGTTTTCAATCATTCTGGTTCGATAGAAAATGACAGCATGATGGCCACCGTTCACGGTTCACTGCCATATCCTTCAGTGTCTCCAGCCAGCAAGTCGACGAGTCTTTCGGACCCCAACCACGAAGGCGTGAGACACCTACTTTACCTAAGTTCGCTGTACATTTTCTCATTCCACGTTGCCACGTCATCTGTTGGCCTCCACATGGCTTCTTCCATTCCTTAGGAGGAACACAAAAGAGCGTACGACATGGTAGAGGCAAGCATCCTAGTCTACTGAGTTTCATACGCTGAAATAAAGTATGCACTTGGTACTACATTCCTGATCTCCACATTAATCACGTGGTCACTCCATCCAGTCCTAACGATATTTCGTAGTGATCGGTGGTCGGAAACCTCTGACCGACGAACATCTCCGATACGCATAGTCCATGTCTCACAACCGTACAACAGAACTGAACGCACTGCAGCACAGCACACACGACCTTTCAACTTCAGCATGTTGCGCGGATTCGAACGGGGTCACGACGTCATATGCGTAATCTGAGTCACGTAGCTTCTCATCACTTCCATCTGTGATTCCCACTTCCTCGAGACTGCCTAAAGCATCTTCCATCATCTCTTCCATGACGAAGTTGAAGAGGAATGGAGGGATGGGACACCCTTGTCGAACGCCGCTAGGCGTTTTGAATGAACTTGACGGTTTACCGTAAATCCTCACTTAACCATAACCATGCAAGTGCAACGTCAACAGCACGCCCACAAACTTCGCTGGGATACCCTTTCGGCAGAGAGCACTGAATAGTGGTGACCGACCCACTGACTCGAACGCACCTTTAGAGTCGATAAAGACTACGATCATAGGTTGGCGATATTTGTGGAGCGTTTCGAGGATCTGGCGAGGAGTGAATATATTGTTGATACAACCTCGACCTGGACGAATTCTAGCCTGCTATTCGTAGATGTTGCCCTCCGGAATCGGTGTCAAGCGGCGCAGCATTTTCAACTCTAAGATATTGGTAACTGTCTGAATTAAACTAGTCCACGATGATTGCTGCAGTCACTCCGTGTACCCTTCTTGAAGATGTGTACAATCAGTGACACCCCACGATAGCGGGAAAAGCTCCCCGTTTCCAAATATCATGAAGCAAGGAGGTAAGTGATTTCACCAAATGGAATAAAGGAGGAAGGTCGTCGGGACCGGCAGTTTTCCCCTCTTCAGAAGCCGAATATTCGACTGCAATTCCACTTCCGTTGGAAGATCAAGTGACACCTCCCAAGGATTTGCAGGTGCAGACGTCGGCCTAAATGCGTTAGTGTGCGGCCAGTTAAACTGATCCTTGAAATACTCTGCCCAACGGTCTAGTCTTTGTTGTCTACCATGGATGAGCTCTCCATTACTATCGCACACGACTTCACTAACCGAAGTTCGCCGCCCACCGCTGTCGCGTATAATCTTAAACTATCTGAAACGGCCACTAGTTCCATCTCTTCGACTACCTTGACCCACCAGTCTTCGCGGTCATTCTTAAGGCTTATCGTCAATGGAAGCTATATTTGATTTATCTTGCAGTTAAGGGGCTGGCTGTACACGTTTTGAAGACATAGCATTCATCTATTTCATGTGTTCCAGGGTTTATAGCTAAGGGGTACTTGTTGCCTAACCTGGATTAGTGATCCAACACTTAAGGAAGCTAAGCAAAATGAACAGTTAAGCTTAAGGGATGAACCGAATTAATTTTCGTTCTAACACCAGGTAAATTTATTGAGCCGCAATTGTTTGTAGCAACTTGCCTGATCTCTCTATTAGAAGAGCGGGAATTTTTAGGGTCCCCTCTAAATAAATAGAGCAATATTTCGCGGCGAACCACACCACAATAGGGGCGATCCCTCGGAAAATCTAATTGGAGGCTCTGGTTTAAATGTGACCGGCCGTGCACGGTAGTGTTAACGCAGAACGCTTTCTGTTGTTCATACCAACCAAATCAATAAACAGCACGATGATATATACAGGACGGATTTCCCTTTTATGTGGTTCATTGAAGGTAATCGACAGGTACTGTTAAGGAATCTGGTCGCTGGGCTGAAGAACGATTAGGGTTGTAAATCGAAGACTTTGGATCGAATGCCAACCTGCCGCAAGATAGCGGGGAGTGGCTGAGTGGAAGTCCATCCGCATAGAGCAGATGTTATTGCACTCATATTTTCCACTAAATTGCCAGCTCAGAAAGACTCCAGGCCTGGAGAATCAGGAGGTTACTTCATCATACGTCTATCCCTTGTTCTCTCAGTCAATTGAATCTTTGGCCTTGGATAACCAATTTTCGTTGGACAGCGGATATCTAGAGGCCACCACACCACGCTACAGTACAGCCTCATTTTGACGGCTTCTCCCTGCAGCGTCAACCACAGATTTGCATTCTCCCGGGGTCTAACCGCTCACCCTACATCGCTCAGTTTATCGAACACATGACACTGATCCCCGGCCAACTTAACCACATGTCAGAGGCACGCGAATGAATGGAACCAATTATGTCGAATAGTGAAGCAGATTTGGTAGTCTTCATGACGACGAAGTTCCAGAGACCGCAAAACA
>LUCM01004911.1:0-10426 GCA_008360955.1 Fasciolopsis buskii
CTACCAGTTAAGTCCTGATTTGGTATGTTAGCAGCAGGAGATCGAATGTTTTCATAAAATAATCCACCATGTTATATCACCTCTAAGAAACCACGGAAGCATTGTACAGCTGTTTCATCCTTGTTAGGAATCGTCAATTGAGAGCTTGTCCGGCAGCGTAATGGCTCAGATGTTCTACTCAAAATCGTTCGTCCCGGGTTCGCGTCCCAGTTCGGGCGCGGTGCATATGCACTGCTGATGATTCCTAACAAGGATGAAACTGTCGCAGTGCTTCCACGGTTACTTATTGGTGAGCTGAGCGATGATATCACATGGTGAATTATTTCACGAATTCCTGAGTTGTATGTCTTTATAATTACATCCTGTGGGTCAAGCGTAACACTGCGGGAGTAGAGATTCAGCGACCCGTATCCCTAGTTATACTATAGAGAAACGGCTGGCATGATCACTACAGGGAATAACGGAAGAAACAGAAACGTTGTGTAAAGCTCAACCTACGTGTCTCAGCTCTCCCAAACGTCATCTCCACACTATTGATCATTGTAATAAGATCAGTTGGTCTGCCGATGCGGACCTACTTACTTGTCGAGACCGCATTGGGGGGTTGAGTGAGAGGGTCCAGCCCCAAGCATTTGAGCGAATGAGCTTATATACGAGGCAGCAGGACAACTTCCGTTTCCCGTCGTACATTCGCAACCTGTGCCTAACTGCATGGTCTTTCGGATGATAGACAGTGAACCGGCCGGTAACCCTTTCGCATTAGATGCCGATGGTAGTAGTTTCGTATATTCCGTACCCAGCCGGGGTTTGACCAAAGCCATCGGCCATAGCCCATTGACAAGGAATTATCTCGGTTACCTGCGGGTAGCGGATTCCGTTCCGCGTTGTGGCTCGAGCTTTTTCGGCGACGGATGGTAATTCGATGTTGCCGGCTCGTTATCAGAACTTACATAATGGAACCTCAAGTGGTTCTATGCCGCCATAAATTTCGAGGTATAAAATGCCGTCGCCCATGCAATGGGCATGCCCCTTCCACTGGACTCTTGTCTAAAACACGTTAAGGAAAATACTGCCTATAAATCAGTGCTGAATTGCGTGAAGAGCACTGGTCAGAAGCGTAACAATCGGCCTTTTTCTAATTTACATCAGATATATTAACCGGTTTTGTATGTTCTTTCATCAGCTGGCCTGAGAAGCACGTCAAAGGGTTACGTATGGCGGTGGAAAAATCAGCAGCTACCAGCAAATACCTAATGTGCTCGAATGACACTCGTTAACCTATAGAACCTGAAAGGAACAGAACACTGGTTACTACTAGAAGATATCCTCCTTCTTTCTTTCCCTCTCTTAGCACATTGGTTGTAAAGTGCACTTTTAGTGTCACTTGTTCACTCAGTTTAGTGGAGTTCGATTGGAGCGAAATAAAGCTAGAGGCTCAGTTCAGTTCAGTTCAGTTTTTCTGCAGTTGTTAACCACGCACCGAAGCGTTCAACTGCAAGATAAAAAGTTGAAAAACCAAATAGTATAGGACAGACTTCGACCGAAAGAAGATCAATGAATGCACTACTACTAGGAGTTATTGACTTGTGTCTAGAACAGTGAAAACACTACGGATGACTAAGGGAATGAAAATCAAGTGCATATGTCGCGGGTTTAATTACATAAACCGATCATCAGTGCAGCTGTTCAACGTGGGATTCCATTTTAATCGGTTAGTGACAGCAATGACGTCGTAGGCGTGAAAAAATGGTCACTGTCGTCCAATTCAATTGATTAAAATTGACAATGAAGGTGATGATAGTGGCAACAACAATACATTATTAACAGTAAAGCTTACTGTCCAATTTGGTGCCCAGCTGAGAGGCGAATGGTCGCGGATGTGGAATGAAACGGCTAAAAAGTAGGTGAGGTAAATCAGACGAACGGTATATATGAGAACAAAAAAATGGAAAGTTGAGGTAAACGAAGACTGATCGGTTTATCAGCTGTGCATGATGTGGACGACTAGGACGTATTCAGCAATCAAAATAACTAATGTATATTGAAATACTGAACGAATTTAGTGTTGCAAGCAGACCACGGAAAGGGCGGTACCAACTGCCAAGTAGCGTCTCGACAATTGCACACGAGGAACATCAATACATATACGAATCGCAATGTTTATCAGTTAATACAATGACGAAAAATCACAATCGGCAATGCACAACATGGTATGGTTAAACTGGTGAACTGGCTGACTAACGGATGACTGGTATAAAATGAATCACATTATTCACTTATAGAAAATAAATCAGGCAGTGATGTATCCCGTTGCTATCACCATTGTTGTCTGACTCTCTGCGAATACACATATGTGCTAACTTCCGCCTCAAACACCAGCTGAGGTTGGATGAGGAATGCAGCCTTCAGTTCATTCGCGCTTGAGAGGCCCTAACAAATTCTTTAATGGGTGAATTTCTCCCTGAACCGTTGAGCAGGGTCAGAGACAACTACAGTACCCAGAAAGAAACAATATTTTGGATTACTTGGAAATAGTTCTATGATCAGAAGAATTCACAGAGGCTACGGAGATGGAAATTACAAATCAAATCGCTAATCCATGTAATTGCACGTTCTACACGTCTAAGCAAAATTTTTGGTCGTAAACTCCAGTCGGAAAAGTGCAAAGATATCAAAGGGGATAATTAAGTTCCCAAATCAGGCCTTGCTTTGATAGTGTTGGGTCACATTTTTGTGACTTAAGAAAACCAAATTTGAGACTTGGAGCCGGAAAACAGCAGTATTCTTTCACAGACTGCCACCAGTGGTGTGAAAAATTGCGCAGTCAATCATCGTTGGGATAAATGCCAGTTAAGATATGGTGTACAAAGCGCGTAAAGATCGACTGCCTTAGAAAGAAGAGGATGGAGAAAACTGATTTACAAAGATCAATGCATATGTGCGCCTGAAAAATCGGAAACTGCGAACAGATGACTGCTATAATCAGCCAATGTAAATATCCGTAAACGTGTAGTTTTATTAACTTGCGAACAAAGAAGGTACAAATCAATTAATTACTGGGACTCTATCTATAGTCAAGGTCGACGAACATCGCACACCATCTTTGCCAGGATGCCGTTGTCAGGCCCACCATCAAAACAAAAGACTAGGCAGGAGTGTAACATTGGCTGAGTTTGAAACATCAGCGCGTCCAATAGTTGATAAGTTGCCAGATTTATCCTCGCATCGACATAGATAAAAACCATACTGAATGCTGATTAACAATTATTTCAATCTCTGCTATCGCTGCATCCGACTTAAGATTCGATGAAGCAATCAAGAAAATGTTTGAAGCGCACGGTCAACAACAGTGAAGGGGCAAACAAACTGAAGAGGTTGGAGAATGAGATCGCATGAAATTTAACAGTGTGGAAAACGCGCATGAGAGGCTTATAGGAGGAAATGAACGATTCCATAGTTATCCGGGTAGATAATGTAAACAGTCACTGGTGAATAACTAACTGTGTATCTGTATATAAAATAGTGGCAACCCATGCTATACAGTAATCAGGCCGTGGTGTAGGCGTACATGCACGTATGTTCATAATTTACTTACTTAGCACACCAACTGTTAAGTTTTCAATGGGATCTGACATATGACGAATGTTAGCAGACGAAAATGAGAAAAGTCGTTGACTCTGATGAAACCAAAACCCAAAGTACAACCTTCAAGTAAAACGTCTGAACATCTTTCGGTGTAGAAACGAAGCACATGCAACGCAAACGTGTGGATTGCATTCACGCTTGGGTTCAAATCTCGTCAATGACTTTTCACATTTGAATCTCCGAAATTTTTCATTTTGACTTGCTATTAGGAAGATGACTAGAGAGCGGAATTTCCGTTGGCTGATTATTGCGAAGTTGATAATAAAATAATAATAATAATAATAATAATAATAATAATAGAAGTAATAAAAACGGTTGAAGTCATAAGAACAAAAAAAGTAAAACAATATAAAACTGGGCTAAGCATACGCGGAAGACGACGTGGTGACTGTGCTCTCGGCCATGCTGGTCGCAGCAATTACGGACAACGTGGATGCCACATGCGATCCCATCATGGAACCACGTTCCAAGTCGTCTGATTCCGCCTCCTGGGTTAGAACCAATTCCGGGTGAAATTTCGATCCATCAGCTAGAGCACGTAGAGCCGCCGCAGACCAAGCCGGTGTTGGGATGGATGTGAATCGTGGCCGCGATTGAGGTTGATTCAGAGAATCCAGAGCAACATCAGATGGTCGATCGGATGACGGACCGGGTTCTTCGGCAGTTTCCAGATCTGTATCCGACGGGGGTGGTGGGAGGTCTGCGGCGGCGTTTAATAACTCTGCGACTAAAGGCTGAACGTCACCTAAAAAAAGAAAAACTAGTGAGTTGTCTTTGCATTCAGCTTCTCAGAGATTTAAACAACTTTCTGCTTAATCCGTTCATTGAACTTTGAATTTCTCCCAAAAAAGTAAAAATAAAAACAAATAAAAAGACGAGACAGGACAAAACGAAGATGACCACGTAGCTCTAATCACTCGTTAATCAGACCAGTGAAAATATGAAAAAACCGAACAGTACTGGCTACGAAATGAAGTGAACAGAATAACAAAAACTTATCACACAGTAGAGTCAGTTTACTTTGTAGAACTAGCACATGTAGGGCTATCCATCTAGATGAAACAATGCATATACAAACTTCTATAGCCGCTTGATTGCTAACACGTATGTTGCCAATGGAAGGTATTTAATCCAATACTTTGAGACTTACTTAAAAATGGACTCAACAAACCTAATCATGAACTGCCTATCACGTCGCCTTCCCATAAATTTCCGTTATTGTTGAAAACAGCAGGAAGTGTTTAGTGTACTCTTATTAACCACAAAAAACCACGGAGATACTTAATATAAAACTTGTTCATACATGTAAACTTCCGTTATACAGTAACAATGTAAACGGGATAGCTGATAATTTGCTGACTTTTCGGCTATCACAGATAACCTTTCTCAAGATTGACTTTTAAGCGAGCAGAACGGAGAATGAACACCCACCCTTCTTCACAATACCACAAAGATGTGTAAATATCCACAGACAGAAAAGCGCATGAAAGTATCTTGTTTAACGCCAAAGTGTTTTAGGCTCCCATCCCAGTTTCACTGGCATCAGAATCAGTTTTGAAAAACGTTATTCGTGATAACCGAAACATTAGCAAATTACCAATTATTTCGACCGCGATGTTACTGGGGAGCAAAACTTAACAGAAAATATTTCACGCAGCGCCCCGATATTTTGATGCATTGTGTTCTGAACTCGGTCACGATTAAGCTAGTTCATTTAGCATGTCCGATCACGAATCACCGATAACTCGTATCTACGTCAATAAGACCGAAAATGGGACGTCTCATAATCAAAACAGACTATCACATGTCATATGGAATCAGCCAATTTTGCTTTCACCATTCAAAGGCTGACGCTCAGCCGGAAAACCATCGGTAAGATAAATATAAAATCTCCACTTCGATTCAACATGTCCAATAACGATTTTTGAATGCTGAAGAGAGATTTCTCATTTTCTATAACACTCGAATCGTAGTACGACTTCGAAACTTCACATACAATTTCTGCTTGCAACTTACAATTTTTCTGCTGATGATTTCTGATTGAAAAGTATCGGAGTATCTGAAGTTATTACATCTACACGCGAATACATAAATTTATATGGCATGATGAACCATTTCTTAGAAAAAATGAATTAGTTGTTTAAAATGATGATTTATGAAAGTAGTGAAGGCAGGATATGCTTTATAAGAGAGTTAATTACACAGAGGCCTTCTAATACAGGGATCGACCAATATAAAAATGACGGTTTGGAGTTGCTTGAAGGATGGGATTACAAGGAACAAGTTCGTAAATTACTAACATACGAAAACATCTAGACAGCGAACTTCTTGCGTCACTCAGTAAAAGCACAAGCTGAATTCGACATGCAATGACCCACTTACCTTTGCAACGGCGGTAAGTTCAGTACTAACTTCTGCTTATTCCTATTCGCTTTATGCAAATCTGGTTACGGATCAAGTGCCACTGAATGCGATACGAAAGAGGAGGTTATTACGCGATAATGAGAATGCATACGCAAACGGGGCATGATGAACATCGTATCTGTCCGTTCTTCTAGGATAATTTTCAGCGTCATTCATTGTCCAACACACTGTTGGGGTGCTACTACCCGACTGCTGAGACCGAATTAGCGAATGCATTATTCAGAGCGCCCAAAGCGTTCGGCCAGATAACCTGATCCACATGGTGTCTGAAAACCGCTGAGAGCTGCCGACTGATAGTCCGTTTCAAGTGACCTTTGATGTCATAGAAAATGCTGTTAACATATTGGAGTTGATTTTAACAAATATAATCTTACGGCTCTTATGGAAGCTGATCGACTAGCGGCCGGGATCCAGTCTGAAAGGACTGCTTTTATCTTGTCACCCAAGACTATTCCTACACCCCGTTGACCCACAGCTCGAGCTGCTTCGTCTCCCGAGGTGCACAGAAAATATCTTGAGGGGATAGTAAGCACCGTTAGTGGATTCACGCTACTCAAATCCTGAATTCGCATTTTACTGACGCAGCAGACATCAATAGTCAGCGAGTCCATTCTCAACACGAATCACTGCTATTGGTTGGTCTGCATGACAGTGGGCACATTGAAGGAGGCGAGGTTCCGAGGCTGCCGAGGCTTGAGAAAATGTGAGCTATCACATTGAAAATCGTTCACGACACTATTTGGCGATAAACCGTTGCAAGTATCGGAAACATTATCAGTGGGATTATTGCGAGTCGGCACAAGGGGCAAAGAGAGGCAGTTGGGGACAGAAGACAGCTTGAATTAAAGAGAAGAATCTTTGACCAGCAGCATACCTGTCACTGTTTATCATGCTCGATCTAATGGTCAGCGCTATCCTGATTATCTAGCGCAAAGACCAACGAAGTATGGAGTTATTGGTAGTCGTGTAACGTGTAATGGATGGGAGATGGTGAAAGGGTATTACTAGGAAGTCTTGCCAATAAGCAGCAAAACGATTAGGGTTTTCAAACAAAGCCTTTGGTTCTAATAAGGACCTGTATGTAAGCCAGTATTGAGTAACTGAAGGGAGGCCCATCTACCTGCATCACTTGCTGTCCCACTCAATTGTCCAATTGAGTTGCCAGCTCGAATCAACCTCTAAAGTAGAGGATCAGATTAATTTGTCAGGACTCTCTTCCTTCAAGTATAATCGGTAAGAACGGAAACTAACCTTCCAGTCTACCTGGCAGGTTGGTTGGATCATCAGAATCCGTAGCGGCTGACGACAAAGGTCCGGGATCTATGGTCGCAGATCGTGCAGGTAAATCTGCAGTTTCCGAGAGAGTCCCGGTAGCACCACCGGTGGATGGTAGCTCTTCTGTAGAATCCGTAGGTACGCTACAACCACTTTCAATACCGAGATCGGGAGAGAATATCCACGCATGATATTTGATCACCGTCTCGACCAACTAAAGATCCAAACAATGATTTAATACAAGAGAGCAAGAAGTAAAACAGGCGGTCATTTAATGGAAGATATATGCACTATTGAAAGGTGTGCAGAAGTGAAATCAAGTTCTATATTTCATTTTGGAACTTCAATTTCTTTTATTCTCGTGGAAAAGTTACCGGCTATCTTGGGTACAGTTCTATTTATTTCATTTTGTACAATCATTAGTAGGTCTTAAACAATAAAAAATTAGGAATACCTACCGCCAAATAAAGAGGTAACTCCTGAGAGATCCTATCCGTTAGGATTTTATGCAGGCCATCAGCGAATTAACAATATTGAAGCGATCATTTGTATGCAGATAGTGAGTAACACCCGGTTTGGGATCCTGAAATTTAACGTACGAACCGCTTCGAGGTTACGGAGAACTATAAAGTCAACACATCTGCTATTAGCAACGATGTTCCTTTATTCATGCTGATACTAGCTTTTGCCATTTACAAAAACGTATGATTCTTCGATTTCGTAAACACCTTTGTTATCAGATTCACATATTAGGAACATAATTAAATAGTCAAGACTTTCCACATCCATGGAATGCCAAATAAGACTAATAAGGTTATCACCCTACCTAAGGTAGACTCCGATGCGAATGATTTTTGTAGTCACTGATTTCAACAGGGAATTTACAGTGCTCCTCCCTTCGAAGGATACCGCGAATTGTGACCAATCATAAAATGAATACAATTTGCGAGTCAGTATTCGAAAGACACCAATGAAAACCATTTAACGGAGCAACCGAATGGTGGCCCTCGGCGGTGCATTGTATCATTCAATGTTAACTATCAGTCGTTCACTGAAAAGCAAAGGAATACGCACCGTACAGCTGACTCATCCTTGCCAGAAATTGGCGGTAGGGTGGTGCCACTAAATTAATGATACTACCATCCCACAGTATAACTTTATTGAAGAGAACGTTGCTTTAAATATGGCAAGCCATTACCATGCAAGGCTAAAGAGGCATACGTCCCACCAGAGGCCTAACAATTCCAGGGCTTTCAATAGTGCTGGTGACTGAGAGAGTCAGTTCACATAATTCCGCTACGGTAGTTGTAAAATGGATAGCTCTGATCGCCGCGTCACAGTAATGTTGTCAAAAAAGAATTTTAGGGGGCGTTCTGCGCGATACGACATGAATGGCTGTTAAACGGCGATAGTGAATAGATGACAAAATGTGAGAATTGAAGACGCGTAGAGCCCAAAAAGAGAGTCAACACACTTAATATAAAAACGGTTGGGGTCTTCAATGAAGATAAGTGAGCTCAGTGAGATGGAGCATCAGCAAAACTGACACAAAAATATCGATTAACCATCAAACTTCTTAAATTTAACCTACTGAATGAACTCGCGTCCATTCGAACGAACAACGATGTAAGTATGTTAAGGATACAGCTAGCACATTCCAAGTACGAAATGCTGTTGCAGAACTGGAATGGCTGGAGACGGAGTGTTGGACTTGCAGAGGAACAAGTGGACAGGGTGCATAGGTTTGGTTACTTGGACGTGAAACCTTGCAAATATCCACGACCTGGTCCCCTTAGGTAAACAATATATTAGGGAAAGCCAGTAACCCTGGGAAAAAAGCAGTGGTCAGTGGGGCTTCCAAAGATGTTCAAGTCTGAACGATGATGATGAAGATAATGATTGATGATCAATGACGATGACTGATGATCGATGAAGAAGACAGATGATCGACGATGAAGACTGATGACTGATGAAGAATGACGATGATCGATGGTGATGATGATGATGATCGGTGATGACGATGATTACTGGTGATGATTGGTGATAATGATTGATGCTGAATGATGACGATTGATGATGATGATTGATGTGACGTTGATGATGATTTATGGTGATGACAGATGATGACTGATGACGACTGATGATGACTCATGATGAGTGATAGAGACTGTTGATGATTGACAATGATGACCGATGATGACGATTGATCATAATGATTGATGACGATGATCAGTGCTGGTGATGATTGATGATGTCGATTGATGATGATAAATGATGATGATGATGATGATGATGATGATGATGATGATTGATGAGGACGATGATTGATGATTATTGACAATGACGATGATGCTGATTGATGATGCTTGATGATGATGACTGATGATGACGGATGATGTCGGCTGATGATGATGGTGAATGACAATGATTGATGATGACTGATAGTGATCGACGACGAATGATGACGATTAATGACGATGATTTATTATCATGATGATTGATGATGATGATTGCTAAGGAGGGTGAATGATGATGATTCATGGTGAGAATGATGATTGATGACGATCGATGATGATGATTAACGAAGATGATGATTGATGACGATGGTCGATGCTGATGATTGATTTATTATGATGATCCATAACGAACACTGATCATGATGACTGATGATGATGATGATTGATAATGGTGATGATTGATGATGAAGATGATGATTGATGATGACTGATGATGATGACTGGTGATGACGATTGACGATGATTGATGATAGTGATTAGTGATGATGACTGGTGATGATGTTGATTGCATACGATGATGATGATGATGACGATCGATGATGATGATGATTGATGATGATGAGGATTGATGATGATGAGGATTGATGATGATTGATGTTGATGATGATAATGACTGATGATGGTGATTGCTGATGATGATGATTGATGATGACAGAGAGTAACGATGATGATGATTGAAAGTGATGATAGGTGAAGATAAATGATGATGATGATTGATGATGATAGATGATGATGACTGATGATTCTTGATAATGATTGATGACCATGATGGGTGAAGATGATGA
>LUCM01004912.1:7799-37963 GCA_008360955.1 Fasciolopsis buskii
CAGCGTCAGTTGACGATAAGCCTTAATAATGATGGGTTAATATGGCCTTGATTCGTGACATTTGGAACGAAGGGCGTATTCGGTTATCGTGTTGTGACTCACTAATTGTACCCATCTTCTAGAAATGCACTTAGGGTGACTGTAGGAATCCTCGTGGGATTAGTTTAATCCGATGATTACTAAGATCTTAGCTTCGCTAATGCCGCGCCATTTGACTTCGATTCGCGAGAGTAAAATCCGCGAATAGTAGGCCGAATTTTGTCCAGGTCGAGGTTTCATAGACCAGATATTCATTCTCCGACGGACTCAAAACGCGCTACACACACCACCCCCTACGATTGTAGTCTTTCTAGACTTGAAAGGCGCGTTCGACTCAGTGGATCGGACAGCACTATTTAGCGCTCTCTACCGGAATGGTATGTCAGCGAATTTGATGAACCTGTTGCGGGCATTGTACTTACATACCTGTGGCCGCGTGAGAGTATACGGTGAATTGTCAAGTTCGTTCGAAATGGCTAGCGGCGTTCGACAAGGGCGTCCCATTTCCCCATTACTGTCCAACTTCGTCATGGTGGAGGTGGTAGAAGATGCTTTAAGAGGTCTCCGGAATGACGGAGTCGAAATGACGAATGTAGAGAAGTTGTGTGATCTAGATTATGCGGACTGCCTTGTGTGCCTGTTCGAATCCGCGGACCATGCACAACGTGCACCAGACAGACTCTCGAGGTGTGTAGCTCGGTTTGGCATATGTTTCGCACCTTCAACGTGTAAGATGGTGTTACAAGACTGGCCGACGTTTGTCCCGAACTTGATACTAGATGGAGAGGAACTAACGAATATGTATCGTTTCACCCACCTTGGTGGTTGCGTGTCGAAAGATGGTAGCACGGGAGTAGAGGTGAACACGTGTATATCGAAGGCTCGAGCGGCGTACGCTGGATTGAAGCACTTGTGGCGTCGGCCCGATATTTCACTGAAGTTGAACAGTTGTGTGTACTGTGCCGCAGTGCACTCAGTTGTGTTGTATGGTTGTGAGATATGGAGTATGCGTGTTGATGTTCGTCGTTTGGAGGTTTTCGACCACCGATATCTACTTAGTATGGCTAGTATTGAATGGAGTGACCGGGTGAGTAATGTTGAAGTGGAGGATCTAGTATTAGGTGCTAATTCTGCGAATACCTTATTTCGATGTATGATGCTTAGTAGACTAAGCTGATTGGGTCGTGTTGTGTATGGCGGACACTAGTCTACCATATCGTGTCTTATTTTGCGTTTCTTGCCCCGGTGTCTAGGAAACCATGTGGATTTCAGTAGATGACGTGACGAAGTGGAACTAGAAAATGCACAGCGAACTTAGGCAAAGTAGTTTTTTCACGTATTCGTGGTTGGGGTCCGAACTACCCGTCAACTAGCTGGATGGAGACACTGAAGGATATGGTAGTGAACCGTGAATAGTGGCGATCGTGTTGTCATTTTCAGTTGAATCAGAATGATTGAAGGAGTGCGTTTGTACATTTTAGACTGCGTTCGGTGTGTTGGCTACAGCAGTAATCTTATGTTTTCCCGCCTGTGTAGGTTTACTTCCTGTTCCCCCTAAATATTTTATAGAAAAATGTTATTGGTTAAGAGGCAGTGGTCAATGAGTCCTGCCGTGCTGTTTAACAGTGAACGATGTTGGTGATGATGATGATTATGATGAAGTATCATCCAGATTGATTGAAAATCCGTTGGTTATTTTCTTCTGTTATTTCCTTTTGCCATATCTGACCGTTCTTGCCGAACTTGCTCGTAATTACATTGGTTTTGGTCTTCGTTTACGTTTCGCTGGATGAATTTACCTTTTTTTGTTTTGTTCACATTCTCTTGTTTATATTACTTTACGGGCAGTCAAGGGTCACCCTGACCTCGGGCAGTTTGTTTTATTGCAGTGCACTTTCGTTTTGTCGTCCATGTTGGTCGACGGTGGACGTTCACTTCGTTTAGACTGATTTGTGACTATCACGCTTAGGAAACTGTTTGTTGAGCCTGATCTGTCGTGCTGAGGCTTGAACCACAGGATAAGTACTTTTTATTTTTTTCTGTTCATCGAATGTTCATTTTATGCACACTTGTTCTATTTTTAATCACTTTTTCGGGCTGAATAGTGATGGAGACCCATCTTCAAAGGATTGGTCACTATGTACATAATTTTTACTCATGAATAATACCGTAGAATTTGCGGAGCAATGTGATTGTCTCTTGGGTTTCGCATCGAATAAGGCTATGCGTGATTTTGGGCTTTCTAGGCGCTATACAGAACGTGTGAAAATTATTATTCGGTGATTCGGATCCTGAATTGCTGGTCGACATCACCCGGACCAGGACTCGTGTGTTTGGTCGTAACACTAGGTGTTCGCCAACGGAGGGTGTTTGAGACTCACGGTCATTTAGGCGGGATTTCGAGAAGTTGTCATAGCAACTACTCCACGCGGAGCCTGAAACACTCACTCTTTCCCCCCGTTGAAACATTTAGTGGCGTTATAATGATTCTTTGGTCGATAAGCTGCATATCTCTATCTGGATACCGGCGGTGGTCAAGCGGATGAGGTCCGCGGCGTTTGGACTAGAAGGTTCGAATCCTGTCAGCGTCGGTCCATTTCCGTACTTGGCAGCCCTCCGATGACTGCGTCTCTCTTCCTGAAAAAACTTATGTACATTGACATTTCATTAATAAAGGAAGTAAAAGATAAAAATAATGCTTGTGGGATGGTCTTCCTCACTTTTCAATTCAAAATTGTCCATACGATACCGGTTCCTGTTGTTCGATGTGAAATTCGTCGCAATATTTTCTGTTGTCATTCAGTTGCCGGCTGATGAACGAAGCTATTATCTACCGAGCAGCAGCTCACTTGAGCTTCCCTGGGGCTGTCTGATCAATCGTTTGCGTGAGTTGTCCACAAAATTTGATTATGCCCAACGGAGAATGGAAAAACTCCTGCACCAGTTGCCACCAACGATGTCCTCAAAATCAGACAGCAAGTGAGCTGACTTACGTTTGCTAGTGTGAAGCCTTTAATTTCGATAGAATGATTAATTGCACATCTGCCGTTTGGGTATTTGTTTGTTATTCTCCATCCCACCATTGATACTCAGGCAGTCGAGTATATGGATAACGTTTCAGTGTAGAACTCACTCGTCCATGATTTTGTTGTCAAACAGCATTTCACGGTTTCTTAGTTTGCTCTGGAGTCTGACTCACAGAAAAGAATCACAAGCTCCCACCATATTTTGTCTGGGAATGTCACCCAGCCATTTTTGTTTTCAACGGACTCTTTGGTAATTATAATCTTTTATAGATTCTTGGTGGAATAAGTAGACATCGTGTGGCAGGTTTACCGTATCGTTAAGACGAATGTTTGGCAGGGACTGTTTAATCCCGTGTGACTATCCAAATAGGTCATTCAGATCAACATGATTCAACGATTTGAATTGGAAGCTTTTTCTCTGAAATGATTTATCTGAAAGCATTAACCCTGGGATTTGTTTTTCAGTGTGACGATGGTCAAATGGATTAAGCATCTGTCACCAAAACAATCAAAAGTTCAAATCTCACATCCATCTGTCACTTTGGTGGTAGACGGCAACGTGCTGTCACGTGACTCGTTACCACACCTGCTCTAATGAGACCTTATGTGGTTCTGTACCATTCCAAGTGCCGATTTCCCTTCCTCTGCTTTCCTCCGTTTGGTAGGTGCTATCGGGTATGGGCATGTCTTTTCCATTGTATTTATTCTTCAGGCATGTAATAAAAAAAGACTAGAAAAACAATGTTATTTTCCGCACCGCATTAAGAATATCTTACTTCGGTAAACTATTCCTACTAGTTAAAGTCACTCTAAATTACATCCAAGAGATCAAGCTAGCTTTGTAAATTATCATCGTTGACCAACCTAAGTCCCGTCCATCTTACGTGATTTGGTTAAAGTCTGAGTTTGTTGTTACTGGGTTGTTTTATTCATGAGCGCAATTTTTATCACCCAGTTTATCGTCTCTCCCAAATTTCTTTGAATAAAAAAAATCTCCGATATGCCTGTCATACCGGAATTGGTGGACCGTCTTACCCCTATATATGTCTTCCATCCCTTGGATCTCCATCGTTTGTGCAAACGCCGTCTGAGACTCCAGGATGTCAGGGCGTGCATCAACTGCCGAACCGTCGACAGACCGCCCAGTTTAAGTAAGGCTTAGAAGTCTGGATGAGATAGCTTCTGATATACGAAGAAAGCCACATCCAAGTGGGCCAACGATGTCCGCCGCAAGATCCAATGATTAAGATAATGTCTGTCCAATTAACGATTTCATGGCATTGTATTTACTTCTACTAAATAGCGGACAAGCTTCTAAGGTGTCACAATCAACCTTCCACCGACGAGCTTGTGTCTTCTGACCCGCTTTTGCTTGTACGTAGGCTGTGGATGCACCGACTTTAAACATTCGGGTGATTCTTGGGGCGTCTCTGGTACCAATTTTTCGGAAACTCGCAATTCGCGAAATCGGTTCATACTGTTGAAGCGTCCAACCATAACGAAACAATGTTAGTAACTAGGAGTGAAGCAAACCGGACATCATTACCGACTTGCCAATCACTACCCGTCTCAGCATGTGTTTGAAGCCGGAAATTTTGTCTCTTAAACATGCTCTGAATCAGTAGGTATCCTTCGTCGGTTTTAGTACTTCTACTGATGTTCTTCATCTGCCTTCAACTCTGAGTGTAACCGCAGATCTAATACGATATTTTCACCTGATAGTAAAGTTGACTTTTGAAGAACAATGATTATTCTTTGTCACACCTTTTCGCTTCTTAAAAAGCAATTCTCCCCACATCTGTCCCTTGATTTTTCTATTTAGAGTTCCAGAGACCTTTCCTCTTCTTGGATAATCAGTTAGTTCTTCATTGTGCTTATCTTTCTTCATATCTGAGCATGTTGCTTGTGATATGCGCAAAGTTGGTTTTCTGTTCCGTGGCAGGCGTTTCTCCACCCAGTTCATCTAGTACAGAAAGCTCAAATCCACTCCGCACTTTGAATATTGCAATCATATGTGGGATGGTGACTTGTCTACTTCCGTTTCCCTTTTTTTGATCGGTTTCAAAGAGGGGCCTTCCAGTTACTCGACGATCCTTCACCAACGTCTAATTTGCAGTCACTTTCCTATCGTCGAGCAGTTGTTTCACTATCCCTTTTATTACCGATATTATTTCGGTTTTTGTTCTTCGCAGCTTTCGTCTGCAACGTTTTATCGCCCTTGCATACAAGCAGCTAGTCGCCCTTATCAGGTTTCTGTTGCTCGATGTGGTGCCGTTGTCTTTCAGTCTCCAGTTTTCCTTCACACTGAAACTGTGGAACACTCCCACTTTCTGTATTCCTGCCCACTTACAATTTTTCCCTCTTCAAAACAGGACCAATTAACTGGCTTTTGCCTAAATGTTCCTCTCACTTCTATCCCTTCATTTTAGTGTCTCGATCGTGGGATTTACCTTTTATTCACACACGGTAGGAAACTGGTCTCTAAGTCAGTGATACATATGGGTGTATTTACCCAATGCCATTTCTTGGGTAAACTCGTGTGACAGGTTGTCTTCGCGACGAATTTGGCTTTCACTATTCTGACTCAGCTTTTTGAGGAAAATCGATCCATACATCCTGGTTTTAAGACGGAATTCGCAATAAAATACAGTGCAACCTATTGAAAGCCGCTTTCAGGTTTTGAGAAATCAATGACGGATCTAACAAAGATGTATCTACAATCTCATTTTCCCAACAGAAACTGAATCCTATTGCATCCCGAATCCAGTACATGTGGTCGAGCAAATGGGAAAAGTGGTGTGGCTGGTCTACAGTTGGTAAGGTGCTCAGGTTCCACAACCGCTAGGATTTCATTCTCTCAGATGTGTACAAAGCCTTTCCATCAAGCGTTTATCTCGCCGTTGGCATCAATTCTAAAGATATCTTTAATGTTTGCTGGCACCCACACCACTGCAGAATCCGGACTTCTGGAGATTGTGCTTCCTATGCTTCCGTAACTTGTCAGTGACATGGTATCCTTTACGGGTTATTGGTTGGATAATTAATTTTGTAACCCCTGCTGTTGGCCGCGCGTCATTCGCGCTATTTGTTTTCTTGAAGTCAAACCTCATCTTGTCCTGGTACTGATCACTATCTGGGGTATAGTTTTTCACAGAAAGGGGTATTCTCAATCGTCCATTGTTCTGATTGCTTTTGCTATGAATTTATTTACAGGTTTCCCTTATTATATGTGTTTGCAGACTGTTATAACCAGTTAAAAATGGGTATTCATGAAATAATTCACCATGTGATATGATCCCTCAGCTCACCATAAAGAAACCATGGAAGCACTGTACAGCTGTTTCATCCTTGTTAGGAATCATCAGTAGTGCATATGGACCGCGCCCGAACTGGGACGCGAACCCGAACAAGGACGAACGACTCTGAGTCGAGCGCCTTAGCCATTGCGAATTGGGAAACTCTGGCAGCTCTTTTTTCTAACGTGCTCAGTTTAATCCAGTTTAACAGTTTTCTTCTCCATCGCATAAATGATGCAGGGGACAAACTGTCACGAGCCCCGTAAATGATACGCATGGCATTCACAAAGTTGGTCATCTAGGTTGTGAAATTGGAACGTTTCCGTTGGGCATATACAGATAAACGGCGAGAAAGGGTAAAAGGATTTTGTCGTATGGAATAGGTGAAAAGAAATGGAAGTGTCTGGAACCAGGGAGCATTTTCACCAGCCAGTCAGACAGTCAGGCAATCATTGGATGATAATTCGCTATTTTATGGTAATATGACCCACAGTTTTTGAGGCGATGTTTTTTTTCGATTACTTCTACTCACTGTTCACTGTAAACCGCTGTAGGTTTTCCACTTTCCCTCAGATTTTGTGCTTGTGTTAAAGTACCAACGTATGATTTTTACAAAAAGAACGATTGATCAACGAGTATTCGCAAAAACAAACAAGCATCTCATCGCGATAGAAACAATCATGAAGTTGGGTTAAAGCGTCGTTGGTATCATTTGTGGACTTTAATGCAAGCCTTCAAACAGAATTGAAATAGCCCTTGTGAGCTAGCGGACAGTAACCGTGCAAATCAGTGACAGACAGGTGCAACATCATGTGGCGAAGTTCAACAAATCGTTCAGAGCCTGCCCGGTTGCGTAATGGCTAGGGCGTTCGACTCAGAATCGTTCGTCCTTGTTCGGGTTCGCGTCCCAGTTCGGGCGCGGTCGATATGCACTGCTGATGATTCCTAACAAGGATGAAACAGCTGTACAGTGCTTCCATGGTTTCTTTATGGCGAGTTGAGCGATCATATCACATGGTGAATTATTTCATGTAAACATTCAATCTCTTACTACTAAAAAATGGGTATTCTTAATTGAAAAATAAGACCCTTCTGGGGTACGAAAATTTCATGAACATTTTTAGGAGGGCCTTAGGATTTATTTCATCATGATAACACAAACTCCGGTCCAACGGAAGCACTTGTTTTATCATGTAAGCTGCCCACGATTACGCCTGTAGTTACAGGGTGAACATAATTATTTGTTAGCTGGGGTATTTTGCTTTAACTGGGTACTTATGCTCATGGTTGATCATGTACCGGAACTTTTTTATTTAGTAAAGTCTTGATTTGCATCAAATTTGACCTTGGGTCAATGTCATTTGGGTGCATTGCGTGAAGCCCTTACGTTGTTACTGCGACAGTGAAGCAGCGGGCAAGGAACAAGAAAGTCTTTTGATACCACTATGTAAGGGATAAGGAACTGGTTGATTTAAATGTTTGTTTGAATTTTGCGCTTTTTAAACTAAACAAGGTCACCATTTACATCAGATTATAGGAGCAGACTATCCCAAGAGCATGTTTTTTGATGGAAGAAATCAGTCATTTCCAAAGGTGATCACAGAGCTACTTCCATTCATGGTATATTTTTGCTATAGGAATACTTTGCCCTAATCCTGCGCACATTGCTACCGGTATTTCATATACCATTGTCCTGTTAGAGTTAAATTACATTTCAACGCTCCAAGTGTCAGCAATTATGTTGTATGTATTAATCGCGCTCGGGCAGCTTACGCTGGACTGAGGCACTTGTGGCGTCGGCCTGATATTTCACTGAAATTGAAAGGTTGTGTGTACTGTGCTGCAGTGCGTTCAGTTCTGTTGTACGGTTGCGAGACATGGATTATGCGTGTGGGCGATGTTCGTCAGTTGGAAGTTTTCGACAACCGATGTTTACGTAGTATGGCTAGGATTGGATGATGTGACCGGGTGAGTAATATTGAGGTTAGGAATCTGGTATTGAGTGCCACTTCTGAGAATCGCTTGTTTCAGCGCATGAAACTTAGTAGACTATGCTGGCTGGGTCATGTGTTGCGTATGACGAACACTCGTCTACCATACCGTTCCCTATTTTATGTTCCTCCTAAGGAATGGAAGAAGCCATGTGGAGGCCAACAGATGACGTGGCAACGTGGGATGAGAAAATGTACAGCGAAGTTAGGTAAAGTAGGTATCTCACGCCTTCGTGGTTGGAGTCCGAAAGATTCGTCGAATTGCTGGCTGGAGACACTGAAGGATATGGCAGTGAACCGTGAACAGTGGCGATCGTGTTGTCATTTTCTGTCTAATCAGAACGATTGAAAACACGTGCATTTGTACAGTTAGACTGTGTTCCGTGTGTTGGCTGCAGCAGCATCTTACCTTTTGCCGCCTGTGTGGGTCCACTGGCTGTTCCCCTTGGATATTCACTCCTTTTATAGAAACGCGTAACTCTGACGAAAGGCAGCGGTTAGTGAGGCTTGCCTTGTTGTTTAACGCTTAATGATGATGATGATGATGATGATCGCGCAACAAAGCGGGGCATGCGATTATCCTAAGCAATAATGCGAAATGCCTGAGCGCCTCGATCTAAGGACCCGCTAATTTTAAGTGGCATGCGGTAACCTGAGAAATTTTCAAATGATCATTCCTGAAAGGCATTTCACCGAAAAAGTTATCCCGCTCTCTTGATGCCGTCCGAATGGTCCACTCTTGTACGGATAAAGTGATAAAATCCTTAGCAATGGGTCAAAAGAGAATGCACTCCGGACAGGAGGAATTTTGTCGTTGTGGTAACAGAAATATTACTTTGATTCTAAAAAATTAGCCAATATAGAAAATAGTTGTGTCCCAGAAAGACGTTTCGTGTTTCACTTTGTGAGCATTTAGTGAACACGTTTTCCTGAGTTTAGCGATTTTGTTTCAGTCCGATGCTTGTCGGGTGAAAATACATTGGAGTGAAGGATATGATTCATATGAAACCATATATATAAATAGCGCTTAGTATCTGGTTGAGTGAACAAAATCTTCCCGGAAGCACGCGATCGGTTTCGTGGTTATCGCCGCTCGTCAGGTATGCGCACTCGATACTCTCTTGACTAAACATCCCTATACTTGTACACCCCGAATTGCCATGTCTCAGCGGAATCTCATTTGTAGCATCAGAAGTGTGCATGGAATCCCTTCGTTGAAGAGTCCTAGCGGCGTTCGACTCAGCCCAGTTCGCCAAGAGATGTGATGTTCGTCAGGCTTGTTCGGTTTCATCTTTTCAATTTTGTTATTTGGGTGCTTATGAAGACGGCCCCATCCTGTTGAGAGTATCAGGCTTAATATTTGCATGCATGCGGACGATGTTGTGCTACTGAGTGGCGATTCGAATAAGTTATAAGTTGTCCTCGATCTTCTGAGTGACAGTGTAGTTATGTTTTTTGTTTCGCATCTCCAAAGTGTGAAATGTTGTTGCTTGACCTTGTTCTTGCGCAGGAAGAACTGCATGAAGTGGATAGATTCAGTGATTTGGGTGGTTGTTGAATTACATCAACGTTTTCTTGGTTACTCGACCAAATGAATGAAAATGCTCAAATGCATTCGGGAATGAATCACAACAGTGCCAGCCAGAACGCATATCAAATGCATACATTTTTACAGTTCCACGTCCTCAGCTAATACCGCATTGCAAGTAGCAGTGTGTAAGCAAAAGAAACGAATGACTAGTTTATGAACGGCGGCCACAATTGTTATATCTCACCTTCGTGCATTCAAGAGTTTCGATTAGCATTCGCAACTTTTGGCATCTGTGGCGCTCGCATGACATCTGTTTATCACTCTGAGATCGGGTATACACAGCATCGGTAACGTGAGCTATGCTCTACGGCCACTGAGAGCAGAAGATATGCGAACACTTGATTTTTGATGGTAATAATTTTAGCAGTATATTGTGCGTAACTCAGAAGTTAAGCATAAAGTAGTGGGTTGTAGGGTTCATTCTTTAGAATGAGAACTGAATCAGAATTGGTTGAGGTGTTTGGGACGTTTTGTACATACCCACATAATGGCGTCCTCGTCGTATGCTGTTCTTCGAGGCACGTAATGGTTAAATGATGGTTTGAGGCGGCCAGTCGATGATGGTGGCAAAAGGCTTGACTACTTTAACCAGTGGACCGGCTCGTCTAGTTGCATTTGGACTATCCGATTGACTTTTATGAGGTCCTCTCAAGCAATGGTTGAATCCAGTTGGTTATTTGGCTCGATGTCGCAGTCACTGACGTTTTTGCATCCGAAATATTTTCTCTGCTGTATAAATGTATACATGTATGCTTATATAGCAGATGAAAAAAATGATGTGCCTTATCATTGCTCATCTTTAGTAAGATGTTATTGGTTTGTCGGGTGACCCGGGCAATTTGGCTGCGAGAGTTTCGTCAACAGTCTAGGTGACGTGACAAATGCTTGCCTGTCTTCGTCCATTGAATCGGTCATCGTATTTAGCCAGCACCGGTTGGTTGCCTTGATTGGGAGCGAATTGTGATGCTAACTAGTTTCTGTGTTCGCCGTCGTCTGCTGTTGACTTGTTCTGGACTGAATCACTTCCCGCCCCTACCAGCATGTACTGATTAATCTTTCTATCACGTTGATAAATGTGTGATCCAAGTTAATGTGTTCGCTTATCGACTTCTTCTAGAAATACCAAGCTTCAAGACACTTCACCGATGCTTTGCTCTACGCCGGGCCACGTTCCTCGCGATCGAAAGATCCATCAGTACACGCCCATAGGAGCGGGCATCGCAATCCCAACTCAACTGCTCTAGGACATAATAAATGACCGCGACCAGTAGCGCATAGGGATTTGCCCTCCATGTTCTAAGTCGCTTTATGTGCGATGGAATATGTGGTAAAGACTGTAGATATCGGCTGATTAGTACTACTGGCTCACGGAAGCTGAGTGTCGGGAAGTTGATCAAAGAATCCGACGGCTTATTGATTCATTCTGTGAAGCGTCGGTCAGGCACCTTGGAGAACAGTTTAGTTGTCTCATCGCTGCAGAAGATTTGTCTATATCTGGAAAAATTGTCCAAATCAGCGAACAAATCATATATATATATATATATATATATATATATATATATATATATATATATATATAATAAAGAGAATCCAGGAAGAAATTTTTTAGGTGCAGTAGCTAAATTAGCTACTACATTTGTCTCTATGCGCTGGTCGCTGCTGGTCAGTTTCAAGCAATACCGTCTTCTCCAGATTCGCTGATTTTTAGGACTAGAGAGTAGTAGAAGTTATTGGAAAATAAAATGGAATTTTTGACTTCACGGTTCTTTTCTCTATCACATTTGCTCTTGACATAAAACTGCGTTGAATCCATGTCTAAAGATACACGGACAAATTAACGTATCAGAAATCACCGGGTTGTCCAAAACGTTAGCCGCTCTATGTTTTGGCTACAGTTTCCAGACCTCTTTGCTATGGGAATGTCAGTGAATTATTGTTCGTCTGCTTGTTTGGGATGGGATGATGTGCCACACACATACCAATTCCTCGTTTCCCTATTGAATGTCCTTTAGCGACTCAGGACCACAGCCCTCGTCCGATGAACCTTCAGTGAATTCTGTGGTTAAGCTGCAGCCAAATAAAAAGCGCGCAGCACGAAAAGTCCACGAATCCGAGCTAGGTTCTGGTCGTATTCAAACACCCGGGGCTTCGGTAGCGACCGGAGGTTTGGGATGGATGCCCAACCGCTCATCTAAACAAAAACGGGCAGACAGTTCCGTCTTACAGCCTACACCAACAGTCACAGATGACCCCGATGTGCTGGACGCAGTGCCCGAATTAAGTACAAGTCGTTTGGTTGGTGATCATTGTAAGTTATTTTTGGCCTCTTTTCTGTTTTGCTGCTGTATTTTGTAGAGTGCACTTATGTCTATAATCGAGGTGTTGGACCACACGACAAAAATCGCTTCAAATTGCGTGCTCATGTTCCAGCTGTAAAGTTGATGCTTGATCGCCGACGCATTTAGAACCTGTTCTACCCTTTTGGCTCCTCGAGTTGGTTTTTATATGACAGAATTCGGCTCTTCGCCTCCGCCTTGCACAATCATTACTTTGTTCTCTTGTGGAACACCCTGTCAGTGGCCTCTATCCATTTCCACGTTCGCCAAATTATGTCACGCGCTGATGAGCACCTTATGTTAGTCTCTGTCCTTGGCACGCGTATCATTGCTTTGGATGATTTTCCGATCGATATTGCGGGTATTCGCTTACCTAAGTCGACAGTGAACACGCCGATTTGAATAACTAATGCTTTTTATCGGTTCGCAGTTCTGTTACCGAAGCGAAAAGGTAGAATAAAACCGTAACAGTCAACACACGGAATACAATCTGACTGTACAAACACATCCTAATTTCAATCGTTCTGATTCGGCAGAACATGACAGCACGATCTCCACTTTTCATGGTTCGCCTCCATATTCTTCACTGTCTCCAACCGGCTGGCTGACCAGTTTTGGATCGCAACCACGAGGATGTGACACTCACTTTACTTGAGTTCGCTTTACATTTTCTTAACGAACCGAATTATCACCTAGTGGTGACCAATTAATTTGCCTGTTATTTGCTGCTGAATACCTGAGGTGAATTATAGCGTTCGTATTGAAAATCGGCGCACATTCTGAGCTCAGGGAAGAACGGAAATTAAAGCGCGGTAAGGCAGGTGGTTGTTTGTCATACGCAACACGTGACCCAGCCAACGAGGTCAGGGAAACTTGATATGCCGTGAATATTCTTAGAACAGGCATCTATTGCTAGTTTCGTAGTCTCCACATTACGCGCTTTGATCACTTCATCCAACTGAAGCGATACTACGCAGATATCGATGAGCAAAACCTCCAAGTGACAAGCATCTTCAGCACGCGAGTTTCCTGTCTCGCAGCCATACTACAGAACTGGGGACACTGCGGCACACTGCACACTGCCTTTCGACTTTAGTGAATTATCGGACCGACGCCGTAAGTGCTTCAGTCAAGCAAATGCCGCTCAAGCCTTGGATATCCACATGCTCGCCTCTAATATAATAGGTTAAGCAGCTACTCAGGTACCGGAGACGGACAAAAACCATTAGTTTCTTCCCATCCACTACCAGGTCTGGTGCTGCTGTCTTTCAGTCTGATGGCAGCATTTTACACTTTGAACATTCCAAGCGCATGACGATTGGAACTGAAGCCACTGCCAACCTGTCCAGTGCGTACGCTCAGCAGATTCAAACAAGCACGCGAGGTGGTCTAGGTAATCTTGGTCACAAGGCTTCTCCTCTTCTCTTCTACTTTTAAGTATCCTCCATTTCCCCGTCCGTGACAACCTTAAACAAAAATGGCGAGATACGATATCTTTGTCGAACACCGCTCGTCATTTCGAATGAACTTGGTAGTTCATCATTTGCCCTTATACGTCCACAATTACGCGGGTACAGTGTCCGTTGAGAATTCACGGACTTCTCCGATATACTACTCCAGTGAAGAGCACAAAATAGCGCTGTTCGATAGACCTAATGGAACGCACCTTTCAAACCGAGAACAACTACGATTGTCGGGCGACTGTGTGTATGACACCTTTTGGATAACTGGCGAAGAGTGAAAATCTGATCGATGCAACCTCGACCTGGTCGAAATCCGGTCTACTGTTCGCGGGCAATCTCTTTGCGCATTGTTGTCGAATGGCGCATCATTGCCGAGAATAAGACCTCAGCAACTATCGACATTGAACTGCAGTTGCTGCGTATTCCTTTCCTTAGACGCTCGTCCTTCTAAATTTCACAAAGCAGGACAATAGGTGATTTTATCAAGGCCTCCCCAATCGGCTTGGAAAGAACTGTAGGAGAGCAGGCGATTCGTCGGGACCGGTCGATTTCCTCCGTTTCAACAGTCGAATATTTGACTGGACTTCCACTTCCTTTGAGGGTCACGATATATCTCTCAGGCAATCACAATAGGGGTATTAGTAACTGCATTAGCGCGCGGCTCGGTTAACTGTCCTATCAAACAATCAAACCAATGATCGATCCTCTGCTGTCTGCAAAGAATGGGTTCTCCATTTCTATCGCATACGTTTCTATCTTTCGAAGTTTGCGCACGTCGGTGTCGTGTATGCACTTAGACAGCCTTAAACTACTACCTGAAGCGTCTGGTGCTTCCATTTCTTCACCTATTCTGACCCATCAGTTTTCACGGGCCTTCTCAAGGCTTATCGTCAATTGTACGGCTCAGTTCAGTTTGTACAATTGACGCTGTAGGTGTTGATGTGCCTTATTCACCTTGAATTTAAGGAGCAGGTGTTTTCGCTCTATTAGACTCAGTGGTGCTTGTGAAGTTCGGCGTCTTTGATGAGCGTTAAATCTAGGATATCAAGCAAAACATACGGTGAAGTGCATGACCTGTTTGATCTTATTCCATTCCTCGTCAACACTGCTGCTCGCCGGCATTCTTAGCTCGTCTGATAGTTTCTATTCATTAATGGTACGAATTTCCAGATGAGTCAGATGATTTGCGTCGATGGCCACTAAGCTGCAGCCAAAATCACATTAAATCTAGCACATGGTCCGATTCTACTTACCTGGACCAGTTTTGGACAGAACCGAGCCACTGGTCTTTCTGACTTGTGCATTAAAATCACTTGCTGCCACTACAGTGCCAGAGCCTCTGCTCTTGTGAACTGGAGTGGCAAAGTTGTCATAGAACTCGTTTTTTGCTTGTTGGCGCTGCACTCTATTGGGACGTACGCCGGTATCTGGAAGTTTTTGTGTAACACCATGCTCTATTTCCGGGAATTTGTTTTCAACGAATTTTGTTGAAGTAGAAAAATTATTCCATTGCACGAAACCTCTCGAATCAGGTTATTCACACGATATTAGTATGATCATCTGTTGGAACGATTCGCTGGATTTCTGTTCTTGAACAAACAATTATGAACCATTTTAATACAGTACATAACTATCGTTTGCCTCGTTGAAACTCATGATTAAGGCGTGTCCATGCACTGCAATGTGGTATTCGACCCCGGATTCTAAAGCGATTTAGGTTAGCTGCATGACATTCGATCACTCGGGCTTGAAATTAGCTGTTCGATAGTAAATCTCTCTCGTCGATGCATGTCGATCGCGTCGTTCAAGTCGGTAGTTGGGATTTTCGGATCCCAACAGCACTAAACATTTCTTCAGTATTGTTGCGTTGTAATCATGCTTCCTTCGAAGCTGGTGTATCACCTTTGTCCGCTGTCAAACCTCCAACCGCGCGTGTCATTAAAATGCTCTCGAATCGTTTTGTGGACTCATTTTGTTTATCTAATAACCGTTGATTCTTATCGCTGCTGTCTGCAGAATGTTTAGTTTGATACATCTGGTTTAGTGCTGTTTCCTGTAACCTATTTTTGCGTTGAAGCGATATGTTAGAAAGCAGAAATAAGTTCGGTACAATGCGTTCATTTCCACAGACGTTACTCGGTCTCTTAATGATGGCACTAAATCCCTAACGTTTATATTATTCTGATTGTTTCTAGGTCTGTTTCTATACTTGTATGTTTCCTGATCAATCTGTCGCTTTCCTTGGGACAATTGTTGTTGTGGTTGTTGTCCCGTTCTCTAGTAAAACAGCCGTTTATCTCTCTGGTCCACCTTATAGACTTTCTCAATTTGAGTGATTCCGATGAGGAAATTGATGAACAGACTTCATTCCCTTCAAAACGATCACGAAAAAGCCGTGGCCGTACGCGTGATCCCGATCCAACTTGGTGTGCATCAAGTGAGTCGTTTCAATTGACTCGCGGTTTACATTTTGCACAAACCGAAGTACACATCTTATACAATCAGAATCATGGCGAATGACGAAAACAATAAATGATATAAAGGACAGAAACGAAACAGTATGCAGAGTTCGCTACACATGCGAACTCTTCCATTCTTCTTTCAATGTCATCGGTCATCTACCGGAATCCGTAAACGTAATAATGATCCCGGTCTGTGTTTTCATCAGAGTGAACATGTCCTGTTAGGCATTGATGTCGTAATCGAATACCTTTCTTTAACAATCCTTGTAATTTCATGGAGTCGGTTTCGGATAACTTCTCAATTCACTCAGTTCGGATAGAGAGCATCAATCGTTTAAAGCGTAGAGCTCGCAGCATGAGTAAATTGTCCATGTAAATTTTCGCAACTGGAACAATTACTCTGGATTCATGGCCTACCAAGATGGCGGGATCGCAAGTGGCAGAACCAATTAGTCCTCGTTAGGCTCGTTATCAGATTATTGCTCGGACGCATTTTTGTTGTGACCGCACATCAATAATCGCATATGGGGCGTATGTATGAACAGCATTGCAGTATGCGAGTGCGTGCTGTACGGAAAAAAGACAGGTGATATTGGTTCTTGAGTAGTCGGATGAGATCGACAGTTCGACCGCACACACACACACACACACACGCACATTCGTGCGTTCCCGTAATCATTTTTGCTGTTGAAATTCATTGGTATAGTTGAATCGCGTATGGACCGACAAACAAACGAATGCAAGCAGGATGAACAATAAAACTGAAAACTACAAACAGAGATTGTACCAGAAGAGATGATAGTGAATTTCCGATTCTATAAGTCACAGATGTTCCCACATTGTCGTGCGTAAAATACGGTAGAATTTATTCGCGTTATCTGAGTATTGGTTTACGCGGAGATGCAATCATAAACGACCGTCAACGGTGGGGAATCGAGAATTAAAAATTTTGAAACAATTACAATTGCCCATTCACCAAACGAAAATTGTCATTGAGGTTTAACAAGACCGTGAGTAATGCGATAGTTAATCATGAGAGTAACAGACAGTTAATTAACAAACAAAAAAATGCAAATCAGAATAAAATAAATAAAAGGATGGAGATTTTGGGCATCACATACGTAATTCCAATTCCAGTCGACATGACGATTATTTTGATCACGGAGGTATTATTGTTTATCTTAACAACTGATCCTGCGAATCGACGATCTTGGTCTGTGAATATTCGATGGATTTAATTAGTTACCAAAGTACAGACTCTCGCTTGATGATTATTCTAACTATCTACCCAGTACATAGTGCATCAAGCAAAAGTCACATTTTACGTAGTATCTTATCAGTCGCTCGGATTCCGTTATTCTCTTCAACTGAATTTATTTACTTGTTAACCATCTGGTAATAATTGGAACCAGGATACAGTCAACAGTAGGAGACGATAAACTCCAAACAGAGCAGCAGTCTGACGAAACGATTGTTTTTCAGGAATTCACTCTCAAGCCTTTTCCGGATTATATGAGATTTACAGGAATAGATCATGCGGTTGGACATTAATTGCACCTACCATGGGTGGCCATTTGCCCGTCAGATTGTCATTGCCAAATGATGAGTTAACACACTCTGTGGGTGACTGACGTGATGGGTGCATCCGACCTTCATCAAGTGTTGACCAAGGCAGTTGAAGTATCCGGACCAAACGTTTAGTGCACTTAATTGACATTGATCATCGGGTTAATTTGGATATGGCATTCAGGGTTGTCTGTCGTGTCTCCCTTAAAGAATGCACAGCCGTTCAGCTACGCATGTTGTCGATTGATGAAGCTGTGAGCATCAAGAGGCTAACCCCCCATCTCTGTGCCCAAAAGCGTTCGCTCCGGACACGTCATTTGCCGTGACCCACAATTGACGAAGATCAAAATCATCCATCACTTTAGTCATCCGCAGTGTTAATCAATCATATGACACCGACAACTTGACTGCTGAATATCCACCCTTGATGGACGTTATGTTCAACTACCTGATTTATTTTTTGCCCCTAGGTAAACGGCATGAGAATGAATTACTAACAGACAATTGTTTAACCAGACTGTTGTCCTACATGGGCGTTTTCCAGTCGAAGATCCAATCATGTCTGGAAGGTCAATGGGTAGAGGCCTGACGTAGTCGACTCCTGGTCCTCCCATGTGGGAGATGGATCTGATTTGGCAGCTCAGTCGGAAATACGGGAATAAGAATAATTCATCCAAGTAGACTGGTTTGAACTCAGTTATCCCCTCCCCAGTGCCCTGCGGTCAGGTTCTTGTTAGAACCAAAGGCTCTGGTTGAGAACCCTAGTCGTCCTTCTTAGCGGCTGGATTCTCTGGCCGTATCCATCCATCAATCCCCATGAGTTACACGTCTACAAATCATTCCATATTTTATCGGTCGTCGTGCAGGATAATCAGGACCGCGCTGACCACTGCATCTAGCACAAGTGGAGTGGGTAGTGATAAGTATGCTACTGCTCTGAGTTCCCTCCATTTCATTCAACCTGTTTCTTCTGTCTCCAACCCACTGTCTTTGCCCTCACTGCCTACGTATAATGTCCCCACTGATAAGACTCCTGGTACTCGCAGTGGTTCATTATCAAGTAGTGTAATAAATCTTTTCCTGTTCGCTAGCTCAAATTTTCTCAAGTCTCGTCAACCTCCGAATCTCGTTTCCTTCAATATGCGCACTTTAATGCAGGCTGGCCGACAGGGGTGTTTGTCTCTGACAGTAGATTCAGTTTGATTGATATCTGTTGCGTGAGTTAAACACGAATTAGTGGTTGTAGGTGATTTTAATGCACAGGTGGGAGAACTGAGTGCATCGGAAGCCTGTTTAGGTGGGCAATGCGCCTTGCCTGTCCAGTGAAGAGACAACGAAGAAAGACTTCTCCAACTCTGTGCAGACACTAACCTATTCCTATGTAGTACGAATTTCCGACACAGTTCGCGTCGCACGGTGACATGGCGTTCTTACTCGACAGGTACTCTGAGTCAGATTGACCATATTGTAGTAAGCTACCGTTGGCGCGGTTCTGTCTAGAATTCTAGATCATATTGGACCACGTACGTCGAATCGGACCATGCGTTAGTTTGAATGCTACCACATCGTGTCCTATTTTGCGTTTCTTGCCCCGGAGTCTAAGAAACCATGTGGATATCAGTAGATGATGTGGCAACATGGAACTCGAGAATAGACGGCGAACTTAGGCAAAGTATGTGTCTCACTTGTTCGTGGTTGGAGCCCGAAAGACTCGTCAACTAGTTGGGTGGAGACACTGAAGGATATGTCAGTGAACCATGAACAGTGGCGATCGTGTCATCATTTTCTGTTGAATCTGAATGATTGAAGGAGTGCGTTTGTACGTTTTAGACTGCGTTCGGTGTGTTGTCTACAGCAGCATCTTATCTTTCCCCGCCTGTGTAGGTTCACTCCCTGTTTTCCTTGAATATTTGCTCTATTTATTGAAAGATGCAACTTTGAGTAAGAGGCGGTGGTCAGTGCGGTTTGTTTGGCTTTTTAACGATGAACGTTGTTGGTGATGCCAATGATGATGAGAAAATATCACCCGAATTGGTTGAAAATCCCTTGGTTATTCTGTTATTTCCTTTTGGCATATCAGACCGTTCTTGCCGCACTTGCTCGTAATTGCATCGGTTTTGGTCTTCGTTTGCGTTGTGCTCGATGAATTTGCCTTTTTTGTTTTGTTCACATTCTCCCTTGTTTATATTACTTCAAGGGCAGTCATGGGTCACCCTGACCTCGAGCGGTTTGTTTTATTGCAGTGCACTTTCGTTTTGTCGTCCATGTTGGTCGACGGTGGACGTTCACTTCGTTTAGACTGATTTGTGACTATCAGTGTTTGTTGAGCGTGATCTGTCGTGCTGAGGCTCTCGTATTTGCTTGAACCACAGGATAAGTACTTTTTATTCATCGCTGTTCATCGAATGTTCCTTTTACACACACTCATGTTGTATTTTTGTTCACTGTTTTGGGCCGTCAGTATTGCCTTTCCGCCTTCGCTGAGTCGCCAAATTCGGCGTTTATATCACGAGTAATGAGCGCAACGTCCGTTGAATGCACTCTTCGGATTAACCGCGATGACTTCCGGTAGATCGCGTTTCTCGCTTCAGGGAAACTTCCGTCAGTTGGCGCGTGTTCAGAAACGACGAACAAACAAGACGCTTTAGTCAGCTTCCATTGACACATATAGAATCGCGCAAACAAACTGTACATAAACGACTGTTGACTGGGATCCAATTTAACAGTGAACTCTCCACTCACATGTTCGCGGAGACCCTAGCGCCAGCCTGGCCACCAGCGCTCGAAGTCGGATCACCCGGCACGCAAGGAGTGAAGCAAAAGAATGGGGTTGCATCTGTGCTATGAAGAGTGGTCATGGAGGTGCAATCTTATTGGCACGTCTTTGGGATACAGCATGGATCGTCTTAAAAGTTTCAGGAGTTCTAGCTAGAGCAACTTGTTGCCCTATTTCGATGAGTGTGCGGACATTGAAGGCGCCCCCAACTGAAGCGAGCGCTTAGGNTTAAGTAATGCTTGTAAACTATCTTTTCCCTCCCCTACCAATGCCTTCATCAGATAGATCCATCGAGTCACAATTCTTCATGAAATCTTACGTGGTTTCCATATCAGCAAAACGGAAGTTAGAAGGGTTGCTTGTCGAACCGGTGCTGGAGTTATTCTGGCTATTGGTACTTCGCGGCTTCCCACAGTGCATAGTGGGTTTTTGTTTGGGAACCATATCCGGAGTCTTTGATTCGAAAGTCTTACCTACAAGGTAGTGGAGCGTCAACCCAGCGCGGGAGCTCGAACTAAGCATAAACTTATCACTGCGCACCGTGCTCAAAGCAGTGGATAACGCGGTCTTGGTTATCCTTCGCGACAACCGATGCGGTATGGAATTCATTGGGTTTTGCTATTCATTGAGGTTTTTTTGACGAAGACTGCTAAGGATTCCAACCATTGTGCTCGAAGAGAATTAGAGTTCCCAACCAAAGCCTTTGGCTCTAAAGGGAACCTGTCCACGAGGCAATGGATAATGGCTTAGTGGACTTCTATCTACTTGGATCAATTATTTTGCTACTCATTTTTCCGATTGAGTTGCCAGTTCAAATCAATTCCCAAGCTGGAGGACCAGGAGTCTATTTCGCTAGGCCTCTACACACTGACCTTCTAGGCATGATTTGATCTTCGGCTTGAGAAAAGTCATCCTGCATAGCTCGATGGTTCACGGAAGCACGCAAGCCGTCTCATCACGTCATGCTGGAGTCTCATTATAACGTATCACAGCGATTTAGTGACGGGTATTTTTCTTTGCATGCCCTTTGATAATTGCGCATGTGGAATCCAGTGGTTTCTGACTCTTCTGCACCGGCAGTGACCTGAAAACTCCATTTTTGTTCTGCTCCTAGGATACAATGTGTGTGAAGACCATCAAAGACTGTCCCATTTGGTATTGTTCTACGTCCACCATGGTAGTGCTTCCAACAGAATCTTGTTTCTGACTGGAATCTCATTTGAATCATGTGTTCTCTCCTAGGTGAATTTTGGTGGGCGATCTAAAGCTAACCTTCTGAAATAGTACCCAAAGTCCGAAAGTATTGTTTTTTTGTTCTCCGTAGTATGTTTCGCACTCTAATGGATGAACGAAATTTCTTCGGAAGCAGTCGATCGCCATCTCGGCCATTTTTGCTCAACAGATCTAACAAAGGAGTGGACAAGCGCAGGTATTGTTGAAAAAGTGAATGCCGGATACACATACTGCGAAGCCTGTCGTTTAGTTCCAATGAAATTTTGTTCATCCATCCGTATGCGAAACATTACTGAGTACAGGAGCGTTGTTATTTAAAACGGGTAATACTTTCCAGGCGAGAATCCATCGCATACTCGATACTGCAAATGCTCATCCATAGGCGCTTATTCGGCAGGTATGATCATACTTTATTCACACCTAACCATCATTATCATGACTATCTCTCTTTTCCCAGACTGAACAAGATCCGGGTTGCATACAGCTCTAGGTATTTCTGCATTCGTGATCTGGTGGTGTATTTTAGTGATCTTGTCTTTTTTCACGTGATTCATGTGTCCGTTCAGAGCTTTTTGGTGATTTATCGATCAGTGCTCGTCGTCGTGTTTCAAATGAAAATTGATTCTTTCCAATCATTGCGGTTCTCAGCTCCATCCTCTGTTGTTTTTCTTCCACCAAGATCCTTCAAAAAAAATCGGTTTTCAAATTCTGAAAAGTCCGGATCGTTTGTTGTCTCCCACGCGTCTCAAAAGCTGTCAACCCACATCGTCACTGGCCGGTGGGAGTTTGGTATGTTTTTTTTATTATAGAACTCCTCCCCCTTACCCCAGTTTTCCGCTCCGTCTCAGTTTTTTTCTGTTCACGCTTGCTGTTCTGTTTTAGTCATGTTCCATCCTTTAAGTAGAGCTTAATATATCAGAGTAATCGCATTGTATTAACCCTAGAAAGCCATATTTCATAGTAGACAAGCAATGTCTGGTTCCTAAAATGTGGCAGGTTATGAAACTCGTAAACACTGTACGAGTTATGTTAAAAAGAACATCGCTATTCACAGTCTTTCGGAGCTGGTCTTCGGATCCACAATTTTCCTTTGAAAATCTCCGGTTCGCCGCAGTAAGCTGGTTTGAAGAATATGTTACACTGGTCCGCTATCTCAAATCCAAAAGTTGCACTTAGTTCCGGTTGTGCCTACATCTATCTCCTTCCCTAAACAATACTTCTTACACTCAGTACTATATATAGCTAGACAGATCTGAATACAAGTCATGAACCATTGCAATCATGGCGAAGGACGAAGACAACTGAGCAGAAAAGGAAGAAGAAAAGAATCAGTGTTCAGAGTTCAGCACACATGACAGTTCTTCCATCCCACATTCCCACGTCGTCCACTATCTCTCGGGATCGGTGATTCTTCTGTGAGCTTTATACTATCCGGTTTCCCAAACCAAAATAAAAGTTTAACTTAGGGGACCCTACTCTGAAACTCTGGCTCAATGGTTTAACCCACAATGCAGCAGGACGTTCTGCGGGCCGCGTAACTCGTTGGGGATCGGTGATTGAGTGCTCAGTTCATAAATCCTTCGGGTGGGGCTAGATATCCTGGGTGCCCAGCATACTCCACCACAGGTGCCAGTGAACATACAGTCGTATGCTTTGTACGCCGCCCCTGGTTGATTTGGAACCAGGGTTTAGCCATCTCTCCCAGACTGATTAACAAAGAGGGGTTGACCCAGTGGGGGATGTCGGACATGGGCTTTCGTCCTCGCTCTTCACGGGAAGGCAGTGCGTAGGACTTCCTCAGCAGAGGCTATTTGACGACGCATGGATATTTAGAAGCATTTCGTAAGTTGCCCATGGCGCGTAACTGCTTCGGAACCAGAAGCACCCCCTATTTTGTTGAAGCCTTATGAAACACACCAAAACGGAGGTTGAAAGAGGCAGATAAAGGTTTCACGCCTCGAGCGAATGAGTGATCTACTCGGAACATTCGTTTTCCGTAATTCGAATTCATGAAGTTTTGTAAATTAAAGTAAAATCTTGCATCAGTCGGGCCCTAAGTACAGTAAGGAAACAGAGGAAAACTGAGGTGAGTAAGCAGTTTTGAATCAGCAACGAAATAGAAGGCATTTTAAACGTAAACTTTTTGGTCTCAATGTCACCGTTAGACAAAAAGGCAAACCGCACTGACCGCCGCCTCTTACTCAATGTTGCATCTTTCAATAAATAGAGCAAATATTCAAGGAAAACAGGGAGTGAACCTACACAGGCGGGGAAAGATAAGATGCTGCTGTAGACAACACACCGAACGCAGTCTAAAACGTACAAACGCACTCCTTCAATCATTCAGATTCAACAGAAAATGATGACACGATCGCCACTGTTCATGGTTCACTGACATATCCTTCAGTGTCTCCACCCAACTAGTTGACGAGTCTTTCGGGCTCCAACCACGAACAAGTGAGACACATACTTTGCCTAAGTTCGCCGTCTATTCTCGAGTTCCATGTTGCCACATCATCTACTGATATCCACATGGTTTCTTAGACTCCGGGGCAAGAAACGCAAAATAGGACACGATGTGGTAGCATTCAAACTAACGCATGGTCCGATTCGACGTACGTGGTCCAATATGATCTAGAATTCTAGACAGAACCGCGCCAACGGTAGCTTACTACAATATGGTCAATCTGACTCAGAGTACCTGTCGAGTAAGAACGCCATGTCACCGTGCGACGCGAACTGTGTCGGAAATTCGTACTACATAGGAATAGGTTAGTGTCTGCACAGAGTTGGAGAAGTCTTTCTTCGTTGTCTCTTCACTGGACAGGCAAGGCGCATTGCCCACCTAAACAGGCTTCCGATGCACTCAGTTCTCCCACCTTTGCATTAAAATCACCTACAACCACTACAATGTCAGATCCTTTGCTCTTCCGAACAAGAGTGACGAGTTCGTCACAAAACTTGTCCTTTTGCATGTCAACATTGCACTTTGTTGGAACGCATGCCGAGATGACAAATAAACCGTGCTTGACACACCTATCCTTCAGGACACCGAATGATTCATCCAGTCTCACGGCACACAAGCCACTGTTAACCGGGATCCAGTCTAAAAGCGCCGCACTATTTACTACTTGACCCTATTTCTTTATCTCCCTCTGCTCTCGGTCATATTTCTTTCCTCCGGTCAGCCGATATCTTGAGGATTTATGCCTCTGATTGCGTTCGCGATCTGGACTGCATATCTTTCCAAATAACACTGAATAATATCAGTCGCCATTTCAGCTCCTACTGCAGCTGAATTCAGGTATTGTTTTATAGGGGCTGGTGTGCTCGCTGGTGATTCTCCTGTTCGTGTCACCATGAAATTGGCTTAAACAAAGGGATCGAGGACCAAGACTTGAACTGAGGCCACGTGCTTGAAGCGAAATAATTGACTATTTTTCACCTATTAACCTGGCATATGATTAAAGTTGAAGGAGCGTGCGCTGCCGCCTTCAGGGCTCACTGCAAGGATAAGGGAACTGACAGCCACGATGGTGGAACTTAAATTGGCACAGAACCGCTGTGTCTAACTAGATCAGAAGTGGTAGCGGGTTAGCCACGGCCAATTGTTAACTATCCCCCGGTGTCCGATGGATCTGGGATTCGATCCACTCGACTACTACTAGTCAACTGACTCACACTACTGGTAACCAATGGCACTGTGTTCATTGTGAGTCCACGAGCGTGCCTTTCTGCCTCCCCAAACATCCACAATAGGAAATAAAGTCGCCAGCACCGGTTAAGATGTCCACTAAACACGCTTAGATGTAGTCGGCCCACGTTCCTTAAGAGGGCTGCAGTCAGCGTTTCAGTCGATCACTGTTAGCACACACCGACCTGCGGTGCATGGACAAGCTGATTTTTGGTGACCCCCACACAAACCTCTCTTTCTTGCATTTTTTTCTTTTTTCGCCTTGATTCCGTTGGCACAAAATCAATTGTCTCACACCCAATGCGAATCCATCTTCGATTTGACCTCACTGGTTTGCTTCACATTGTCTGATCTGAGAATTTTCACGCGTGACTTTGATTCGGAGGATGCCTACTAACAGATTAAGTCCGAAATTATTTATTTGAGGTGCATATTTACCGCGGCAAAAGCTGGGTTGGCCTGTCCCCAACATTTTGCTGCCAGAAATCCTGCACGACCAAACCATGATTGGACAGTCGGCTGTGAACAGCGAGCAAATGAACCAAAGGTAGGTAAATGCTGTTCAATCACTGATCAGCAAGTAAGCATGCAGGTGAGTGGGGAACGACCCGACCTGACATCACACCGAGACAAATATGATTGCGACTGATTGAAGTTAACAGTCACGGCCAGCCAGTCAAGTGACAAATCGAATCGGCGGTTGTTGACAGTCTCATTTACTCGATAATGCATACTGTAAATACAAAACGTTATTGACTAATAGATGGATTGTACTGTCACTGTTTGTGTCCTTACTAGAGTTAGCAGGAACTTAAAGCGATTTCTTCTCTTTTTATCTCCCTGAGTCCCAACTGTAAACCAAAAGTTCCTCAAGGCAGACAAAGGCGACTGTTAGAATAGTCATGACTGAAAAAAAAACGGTCAGTATGCACCAGCTGGACGGTAATTATTCTCTTCTGCGACTATTTTCTTCAGGAAAATCTGTGATTATTTTGGCTAGCGACTGACCAATCGAAATGACTTACCGACTATTTCTACGCTTCTGCCATCAGTAACCCTTCCTAAAATTTCCAACCGAGGCTGTTACAGGTTGCTGTTTGAGCTTTAGTAAGCATTTTTGCTGTCTTCTCTGCCCAACCAGTATCATCGGTCACTAGTGAAGTGTGTAAGTTTCCTTTCATCATTTTCATCGTTCAATCACGGTTGACAAAATCGCGTCTACGGGATTCGCTGTTTTTAGGTTAATAAGCCGAAACCTCATTTTTGCCATTGATAGCGTTGTGGGTGCGATTCACTAGATTACTTTTAAGATGGCCCCTCACATTTCAGCTCTTCCCAACCTGGGCAGGCATACATGTTCGCCAGTATGGTTTTCCACTGGAAGAAGTCCCTATCGTTGGCGGGACCAGAACAAACATACAAACCTCTGGTTGAGTTGAGTTAAATCCAAGCCATTTTACTGGTAATCTGGTAAATCCTCCTCGGGATTCTCACCACCAACAGCACTGTCAGTAATAAAAGCGACATTATTTTTCATTTTTTCCCGTTAACGGTGTTCACACGGTTCAGTGCAGTTTGATGTTCCATTTCACCTGTGATGGAATCTTTATTTTGCTTCCTATACTCAGCATCCGTTGTTGCAAGATGGATCATCTGAAACCCCTCCGCTGTCCGTCGGATCAGGTTCTGCAGGTAAAATGCTCACATCGAGTTTTATTGTTGTTAATTTTGTATGCACACCGGCTTGAAAGCAATCGTGATGCTAATGCAGCAATATTTAAGTAAAATTGTCCTGAGTGCTAATATCCCAGGGTCGAACCATAAACAACACGAGCACTAGTGTTTTTTGCGTTTTCTTCTCGAGTATTTTTTTGTTTGTTGTTTTTCGTATATCGTTTGCTTTTATGGGTTCTACAAACAGGCGATGCGCGATTTACGATTCAAAGCACTGATTTCGATTCTAAGCCATATCTCCGACCAACGCTTTTTGGGCTCTCGCTGGAAAGACGCGAAACACCGACCGATGCGAAAACTGACGCTGGTTTCTTTATACCTCTTGGCCAAATCATAATCTGATCGTTAAGTCGCCTTTTCCAGCCTTGTCTAGTACGTGCAAAAGAGTACAAAAAGGTAGGCGGTCAGCAAGTTTGCGCGATACGTGTCTGAGTTACCGAAGGCGATGTAAAGCGATTATCTTTATTAAACAGTTAGCTGTCACTCGGCTTGTTACGATACCTAATTTGTTGGGAGCTCGTATGGTTCTATGTCACTTTTTGTTTCACAATCATGGTTGCCGATTCCTGTTTCTTTATCGTGTGACGCACCCTAGCGATTACCTGCTTCAAGTGTGTCACGAAGAACGGCTGATTGTTTGCACCCAACCTCGTTATTGTTCATCCGAAGTTCCCACGAAGCTCGACCAGTGCTTCAGGGACGTCGATGGTTGAATGCAGATAGTCACCGAGAATCCTCGCCGCGTAGGGGCCACGTCTCGTTGTCAAAAAAGAGAACTGGGAACTGTGGGATTGTATGCCCTTCCCTCTAAGGGAAAGCCGGATGTTGTGTTGACCCTCCTTGGGTCTTAATTTCACAAAAGCTGATCTGGCTTTCGCAATTCGTGATGTGATTTCCTCCCAACATCTCCACCAGTTGTAATCATACTCCAGAGATAATTAAAGCTGCTGACTATCTCTAACCTATTACGACAAAGCATGAGTGCAGGTTCGGGCTGTTGCCAATCTTGAAGTGTTTTTGCACTTCAAAGGTACAAAGCACATATTGCACCTAGACGCTTTAGTCACCAAGCCGGAAAACGTATATTTGATTGCCTGTGCATCATCACTGGGCAAGGCGATATCATCGGCATATTCTAGGTCAAAAACTGTTTCCTGGGAGGAATTCAACTCCACCGTCTAAAAGACTAGGTAAAGCGTTCTATTCTCTGGCAAAGTTGAAAGAAAAAGGGGATGTGCAACAGCCTTGTTGTACTTCGTTGGAGACGACGATCTGCGGCGAAAGCTCGGCCGTAAGCCATAACCCAACCTGAGAACCAAAAAATGTTCCTCACATTGCAGACCTTTCGACAGAGATGATTGTTAATATCATATTTCACGCCGGCTTGAAAATAAACCTTCTACCAACGCCACAATATGTAATTATAATTACATAGAACATGAATGAAAGAGGAGAAAATAATGAACTGCGTAATAACAGGTTATTTTTTGCTTTCATCGTAAATATTTCATAATTTTTTTGTTTTCCTCTTTTTTGCGGGATAAGTTCTATAGGCAGACCATACAGCATTTGTGCACTGACTTTGGTTCCGAGCAGCGTCTCTCACCTTCTTCAACCAACAACATTTTTCATCTTTTAGGCCCTAACTAGAAAGGCGGAGAGCATCAATCGATGCCGAAACTGAAGCTGACTTTTTCACACCTACACCTACCACTGCGGCGCTTCCTCCAGCATTTCCCAGCACGTGCAAAAAGATTACGGAAAGGTAGATAATGAACAGGCGTATGCAAAACGGAGTCAAAGACTGCGCAGTTGTCTGAGGGCGATGTTTTTTAGCTCTTGGGAAATAACACGGTGTTGTAAAAGCAGTCAAAAGGTGAAGATTTGGCCTACACGTCCACGGCTGACGTAAAACCTAACCCGTTTCCCGTGGTTTCTCTCTTCGCTCGTGTTGTTCAACCTGCGAAGAATGGCAGGCAGTAGCAACTTTGACGCCATCGGGATTTGGCCAGTGCCCCTATGTTACCTCATTCATTACGTGAGACCTTCCTAAAAATGTATACAGCCGTCGATTCCCCCTGCCAAAGGGGGACTGTCTCGAAAACCAAATGTTAGAAGACAAAAACTGAAGTTCTGTAACCCGTGCCTCTCCTCCATCTTCGAATACAACCAGGGAAAAGCTATTGGATCCCGATGCTTCATGAAGTCTTATGGGCTGGATTTCCTAAAGGGTCTCATTCTCAAAGGGTAGATCTTTTGAAACAAGTCATGAGGCGTGTGCCGGGACAACTATAAGAGAGGTGGACGCTGCAAGGCAGTTAAGCAGTGTGTTAAAGTGCTCCGTCTTGTGCACAAGACATCGCTGATGATTGTGAATAAGCGAACTGTCAGGTCACATTCAATACTTTCGTACCGGTAGCTCGGTTGACATCAGACAGCTTGCGGGAATTTCACATGGCAGCAGCACGTTTCATCTCGAAGGTACGAGGAAACCACCTGATTTCACTGTCCTTGCTTGATCTACTCTTGAATTCGCGTTTCATGTTGGATCAAGCTTCAGTATGCTAGCTGCCGAGTGGAATAGACGATGTGTAAGAAGGAGGCACATACGCGCTTTCTGAACGATTAAAATTGAAGCCGACAAAGCCTCATTCAAAAACAGCCGACCTACCCTGGAACTCACGTCTCCTACTAAAATCACCGTGTCACCTCGCTCCGCTGTGCCTAAGATGTCTGGCAGTTGTCAGGACCGTTGGGCAGAACATTTCAAGGATCAGTTTAGCTGGCCATACGCTGTCGCATCTAGTCCGATGTCTGAAGCTGCGAATCCTTGGGAGGTGTCACTTCATCCCCCAACGGGAGTGGAAGTGCAGCGGAATATTCGGCTTTTAAAGAGGGGAAAAGCAGCCGGTCCCGACGAACTTCCCCCAGTTTTTTTCAAATTGGGTGGAGAGGTG
>LUCM01004913.1:0-26328 GCA_008360955.1 Fasciolopsis buskii
CTAACTCAGTGTACGCCTTCTCAACTCTCTCTTTCTCTCTCTCTCTCTTTCTCTCTCTATATATATATATACCGTCAGCAGTATTTGGATGAATGAATGAAAAGTCCGGGAAGCAAACGACCAGTTTCGCGTTTATTACTCCTCGTCGGGTATACATGCCCGGTACTCTCTTGTCCACAATTTCGGAAACTTTTATCAATTGTATACATATATACTAAACGTATTCGAATACTTCACACTATTAGGCTAAATAAGTGTGCCCAATGGGGCAGTGCATTCATTCATTTTCTGAATCCAGAAAAAAATTAGGTTACTTAGGATTTATTTCCGTTGCAAAAAGTACAGATAGTCCAATCTTACAATTCGGACCCAGAACGAAGCAGTTTTAGCAGCACTTTAGCTCCAGGAAGTGGAGAAACAGACAATTCATCCAAACATGACGCAAGAATTCGTCGAAGTGAGCGGCAAACCTCTGGATCTCCGACCTCGTACATACTGAAATGCCAAAGAATAATGCAATCTGTGAGACGACCGATGGATTCAAATGGATTTGAAATTCATGGATAAAAAAATATGTAAATCTTCTGACGAACGGATAACAGGGAGGGAGAGATTAATGTCAATAATGTAGACACAGATGTGCTAATATGGCTACCCCAAAACATAAGTGCAGGATCATGTGGGCCAGCAAAAAATAGCTTAGTACAATATTCACGAACGAAAACGTTAGACCTTGATCCACTGTTGCGCGTAATAAAAGCCTATCACTCAAAGATCCAGGATTCACCAAATTTTTACACTGGTCCGCAGTCATAAAAAATAGCAGTGGAGATTATGGTGTTGCGTTTCAAGATGCAATCGACAAGCTTCGGCGCTTCAGCTCGCTGTTTTCCAGTCAATGAAGAATCAGTTTAATCTGAAACTTCTAGCATCCGACTTCCTCTGAAGACTTTTTTCCTTTACGCGAACTACAATGCCGTGAAGAAAAAATGGCTTACGCTCTGGCCATGGCTGTACGGATCAGATCTCAGCTCTTCGCCTATTGGTTGACACAGTTGGGTTTACTAAAGATCACCCATCCTCGTGTTCGCAGATATAAGGGTTGGCTCTAATTTTGCTAATAGGTCAGCCCTGTCAACTTGCATGCCAAGGAAAGGAGTGTCGGGGTACGTTTCAATTACGTAGGCTATCTACCAAGATATCGGGTAGGGTAAGTGTATGGACAACTTCCCCGCCTTTTGCCGTTTCCAGCAGTGTTTAGAAAGGATGCTCTATCTTCCTGTTCTTTTTTAATTGCGTTACGGGCAACTTGCTTCGCATGGTCCTTGACGGTGCTGCGAATTGTGAAGTGGAACTTTTACCGGATCTCAGAGTTGTTGACTTAGGTTATGCTGACGACGTCACCTTGTCGGCAGACGACCCTCAAATTCCACAAGCTGATTTAAGCCGTCGAAGTTAACATGTATGTATGGTGTCCACTTTACTTTCTCCAAGTGAGTGCTTTCCAACTCTGCACTCAATTCTTACAGCGGACGGTTAGAAACTATCAACAGCTTCGTATATTTTGGAAGTTACATTTCTGTTGATGAGTGTCGGCGACGAGATACTGCTACGCATCTCATATGGCCATCTGGCTCGTCTGACCTTTGATAATATCAGACACCTATGGCTTCGAGGTGACATCAGGCTATTTTTCAAGGTAGAGTTTACAACGTTGCAATTCGTTCAGTGCTGCTTTACGGATGTGAAACATGGCACTTACAGAAGAAGACCTGCGACGACTGACCTTGTTCGACCACCGGTGTCTAAGATTACTCACACGAGCAAGGCGACAAGAATAGATCAGAAAAAACGATGCAAGAAGAGTATTTGGAGTTGACTGCGCGTCACTGAGAGGAATAGTTTCCCCACGTTGACCCAGATGGGTAAGCCAATCTTGCGAATGTCCACTCAGCACTTGCCTGATGGCGCTTTATATAGGTTAGCTGAACAGGAATGAGAACCAGAGGATGATGGACAATCGACGACTGGAAGAAGCAACAAAAAAACATCGCGCGCAGTAACACTACTAAAAAATTCCATTAGCTTTGCCCACTTACAACTAATGTCAGTACCAATGATGTTATCATTGATATCAACACCATTATTAGTTCGTCGTCCTTTGAAAACGATGTCCGAAACAGATTTGATATATATATATATATATATATATATATAAGTTGCAGTACCAGCAGTGTGAATGGAAGCTTTTCGTCGAAGACACTACAGAAGAACCACAACTGTGATTCGTTGAAAATTCTTTCTCAATTAGGCTGTCAACCTTAGGAAAGAAAGCAGAATGCCACCCGAACAGATGGAAATATTCAGTGGCATCTGGTGGACCGAACAAAATTCTCTAGGAAAAACGACGATTTTGCGGTCAAGTACTCTTTTGGCCAAACATTCTTCCACTCATACACTCCGAATTGGTGTCTCACCAGAATCTAATTTGCATCATCTAGAATAACCACGAAACTGATCGTTTGCTTCCGGGAAAACGGAATCACTCAAGCAGATACTACTGACAGTTTCCATCTACACTGGTGGCATTCTCCACCGTTTTTAAGGGGTTTATATATATCGTGGGATAACACTGTCGCCCAACAACGTTTTTCCCACAGTCATCCAAGAATGACTCATCAAGGATCACTGGAAATAAATTAATATGACGTCGACACGAATAGGGTAATTTACTTCACCAAGACAAAACAGCTTCGATTGCACCGGCTCCAAGCGATTAAGTTGGAAGCAGACACGTGTTCCATAATCAAACGACCGAGGACAACTGAAAAGGAATGTGTACAAATAGACGCTAAATTTGAGCAACCGCAATGAGATAACAGAAAAATGAATAAACGGACCTGATAGAAAAGCGTTATGAAGGCACAGTAGCGTTTTATATTCTCGTGATGGCGGCTGCTACGTCTTGCGTCTTCACTCGGTCGTATCGACTCTAGTTCAATCCCAGCCCGTCTACTTAACCAAGAAGGATCAAATGGCTCCTGACCGTTCAATACAAAAGTTTTTGTTTATCTTTCACGATCAAATGTTTTATACAAGTAAACACACGATAGGCGTCTTTAGCCGATTTCCCTCCGTTCACTGTCTATTCTTTGGTCTTCATATCGAATGCCACTTCCGTTCGCCTCTGAGCGCGATACAAAATCAGACCACTAAATAATAAATCCCCCAAACCAGCGTGACCGGCTGCCCACATGCTTCTCCTCTTCTTGCAGGCGGTTCAATTGGAAACCGGTGCGCTGTGTAACTGACGTCAAATACCTTTGGCTGTCGATCCTGTTCCTCGAAGCAGTGGGTTAGTACATTTCCTATCCGCACGCATCCCCCTATTACCGAAGTAATTTGAATACGGCAATATCCGTACACAAATCAAGGACGCGGGTCGATCACTACATTAAGTGCAACCAGAACCACATCAAAACATGGTGTGGGGTTCGCCATGCATACGCTAGCTCTCACATTTTATACATCATCGCCGATCGTCCATCGGGATTCGGGATCCGTCAGTAAACAGAATACTGCATAGTGGCCCAAAACCAAGGTATAACTATGATTAAGAAGACAGAACGATCTACCTACAAGACACCAGACGATCTGAGGGTCTCGTAACTCACTGAAGACTGCTGACTGATTAGTTGGTTCATGCGGCTTCCGGATAGGGCTAGACCGCAGGGAGACACGACCTACTATATCTCATATCCGTCCACGAAGAAAAAGAAGGATACAAATTTAATCTGGATTACGTTGAGATCCCCCACGAAGCAACTACGAGGTACGCGAGGGAGTTTTTAGAAGTTTGGTATTCTTCAAATAATTCGATCTCTCATCTTTTACTTCCTTTATTAATAGAATTGTGACCGACATCACTTTTCAGGAAGGGGGCCGTGGAAAACAGGGCTGCTAAATGGAGAGATTGATTAAGGGTAGGAGGATTCGAACCTGCGACGTCCACGTCCAAACACCACGACCTTATCGGCTTGACCATCGCCGACCAATAGATACACTGAATTGGATCACGTGTATATTCGAGGTTCAAGACCGGTTTCGCGGCTACTGCCGCCCACCAGGTACACGTACCCGGAAATTCTGTTTATCCTTCCATATGCGAAACATACTACTGAGGAGAAAAACCAATACTGCCCGGCCTTGTCCCCTTTCTGAAGGTGAGCTTTACCTGACCGACGGAAATTCTCCCACGAATCACTATGTGGCTCTTAAATAAACTTATCATCTATTCACGCTCCTAACGGTTGAAATGAGATTCTAGTGAGAAACTAAGAAAGGGGCGCACCAGTGTAGGAATGGTTGAACAGAATAATACCGGGTACGTAAAGAGCGGCAATAACCGCGAAACCGGTCGTGTGCTCCCGGGGAATTTTGTTCATCCAACCACATGCGAAACATACTACTGACAAGAAAAACCAATGTATTCGATTGTTGTGAATTCGTCTTCCTTTGTCCTACCCGACGTTATAGTAGAGACTGACAAATGGGGCCAAAATGGGATTTCGACTAAACTACTAATCTTTTTGGTCGCTGGAAAACTTCAAAGCTTACGAGTCACTGCCGAAAGTGTTCGCCGTTTCTCGCTGGATAAAAGAAATAGTACTTTAAGTATAATTTTTTTCATATTATTACCTTATGGATCGAAAAGTGTTCATATGAGGCTTATTGTACCATTTTCAGTATATATATATATATATATATATATATATATATATATATATAAGTGCAATGAGACTTTCGCGAGTAAAACCAAACCGAGCAAAGAACGCATGTTGTGGGTTTTCGCCACGGATATACTAGCTCTTCCATTTTACATATCCTCATCTGTTGTCCGTCGGGATTCGTCGGTGGACAAAATACTGCTTGTTGTTATTTGAGATGCAGGGTCGTTTGAGAATATTTCGAGAGGCGTTCAGAGCGATTAACCATCTCGGAGTCGGAGTCTGAAATTACCCACTCTCGACCACACTGGGGGATTTGTAGGAATTCCATAACATAATGTTTCATTTACCGTCACCTTCATTAAAACAAAATCAATCGCAGTTGAATTGATTAGATGTCTTAGAGATGGAAATGAGCAGCTAGAGCTTCGCTGCCTGAACAATTTCTTTGCACAGTTATGATCTTGGTGGATTCCGCACAATATCAACCGATTTCATCCGATCATATGTAATGGACTTATTCGATTCGGCGGATGCGCGACAGTCGCATGATATTGAATTCGCTTTCGAAACAACTCACCATGATGCGTCAATATTGAGAGAACTCATGGTTCCAGCATTGTACAACTGTTTGATAGCTGTTGTTAGGACTCATAGCTTACAGGCCACATAAGTGATGTACATTGGTTCTCCCCATGACAGGTCACAAACGAATGACGGCCGAGCGTCTCACGTAATAGGTTACCTGAGCTGGCTGCCAACAGTCTATTGAACCTTATCAACGTCATAAAGCACGAAAGATCTAATCGGTCGTTCGACTCTGAAACCATCTATCGTCTATCGCCAAATTAGTGTCACACTCCAACTAACTCTAGCAAGAACAACAGAGTCAAACCGATGCGAAATTTCCCTAGAATTCAAACAAAAAGGTATACTTGAGCGAGCCCGTAACTAAAGCTGTGTGGTTGTCGCGAGTTCCAACGGTTTCTTCTGGATAAAACTTGAGTGACCAGCTTCGTCTGTCAGTGTCTTAAACTTCTCGAATAAAATGTTTTCTTTGCAAAATCAACGTTGATTATCTGGTAAGTTGCCGGTGACTGATGGACTGAGGCTTCTACAATTCAGAAGCTTATTTGTGTATTAGGACGATTTAGCGTTGTTCCCCTTTGGGTTCACACGTCACTGTAAAGCATGGCTATTGATTACTGTCTTTCCAACGATAGTCTGTCTTCCTATTACGACTGAAAATTACGACTCCACACGAGCTTTGTTAGAGTGAGTGAATAATCTCATATTCTCGTTATATCGCTTGACAGGTCCGCACTGTGGCACTGTTTGTTTAAAAACGGAGTACCTGAGAAGTATGTGTCCGTCTTCAAAGAGTTGTATCATCGCTCCAAAGTTCGGATTAGGGCTTATGGTCAGCTTTCCCTGGTCTTTCTCAAGCGAGGATCAAGACAAGCCATTCCTCTACCAAAAATGCGCCATCAAAATATTGCCCAGCGGAAAGCGGAGGTGATCAAGCGTATCAGGGGTTTGTTACTCGGAAAATGGTCAGAGATTCGAACCCCAGATCTGCCGGTTATGTTTTTGGTAGACGGCAACTTGCTGTCGTCCGATCGTTACCACACCTGGTCTAACGTCATCTTAAGTGGTTCTATGTCACTCCAAGTTTCAGGGTTAAGGTTGCCAGTCTACCCCCCCCCCGTTAAGCGGGCGCTAGTGACAATGGGCCAAGTCCGTTCCATTGTGATTATGTTTCAAGCATACCATAAAATAATACTAATGAGGAGAATGATAATAGAAACAACAAGGTGAGTTTCAAAGCACTTACAATCCTTATGCACCCGACTGTCTTGAAACAGTTTTCTCAACAGTAACTGGCCCTCAGGACGCTCTATGAATGGCATCACTGGCTCATCCGGGTCTGCTTTCAATTTGGGAAAATCGTCATCTTCATCCTTATCCTCATCGTCATCCTCCTCTGGATCATGATCTGATGTATATATTGGTCTACCGGATTCGAATGGTCCAAATGTCTAGATGGAATGGAGTAGATCAAAAGTAGAAATAGCAGAGAAAAACATTTAATCACAACACCACTAGGCTATATGGCAAGAATGACCATATGCATGGGCAGTCACAAAATGAAGATCATGGCCTCCAAACCTTGAGTAGCACCGGGAATATTTGCCACTGATCCAAGCAACCACATAAGTGAATAGCAGTGGGATACATGTCTTCCTCAATGATTACGGACAGTGAAAAGAGATCGGATGACGCAAAACACGAAACAGAAAAGATCGTAAAAATGTTACCGTGACTCAGTTCAAAACTTTAAATTAAACCGCTAGTGAATCTGACCGTAATTCATTGCCTAAAAGGAATTTCGATGGGCAATAATTGGTGTTTGAGGCCACAAAGCAGCTGGGAACAAAAACAAGGACGAGTTTCGGTTCCAACATTTTGATCGGACGCTATCATACTATGTGTATTTTCCGCAATGATTCTTCTCCCGGGCACCGTGCCTTCACAAAGAGGAACATGCGTGACATTCTCGAGTTTGATGTAACATCTAAACCGACGGAAGAGCTGCACCGACGTCGATCGTACTCGTTAGACACGTATCGGATAGATCAGTGTCAAATCTATTTGGAAAAATCAAGTGCAGACAAACAGCTTACACGCAACGCTCTCCTGGGGTCAATTGTTACGAAAAGGGATGCATTATTCAATCACTACAGTTTAGACGGTTGGTTGCTTGATAGTGTGCTAGTAATGATCTAGTCACGAAAAGCCATAAAAAACAAAGGCTGTAATTTGGTGTGAACGCACTTAGGTGGATCGTTTTCTTGTCCTGAGTTGTTCCAAGCACAAAGATACATTAGGCACGCATGACCAGTTGACTAAAATGAGTTAATCTGAAGTAATTACCAAAACCAGTAGCCCTGGTAACAATCGATTCAGCAGGAAGGCTTTAGTGCGATCATCCACATTTAGAGGGCTGGCCTAGAACCGGGATTTCATCAGTTGAAAATTGGACGGCCACTGTAGACAGTCGAGGCTTGAATCCACAAAAATTCAATCCATGTTGCATGGGATGCGTGTGCATGCAAGCGCTATCTGCAACGCAGAGAGATGAATGAAGGCAGTTGTCACGTCACGACTGCTGAATCGGAGCAACGCGGGGAGTAAAACGCGTCAGCTACAGTGAGTTGGTGGACAGAACAGGTTATTAGGAACGACGAAATACACCGGTATTTTGTTGCCCCTAAACTGGAGGCTATGGTGAATAGAGGGAAACCCATAGGAATGTAAATAATAACCCCTTATTACCACAGCTGATCAGCATGAATAAGTCAATAATGACGTACCAACTGAACTGCTGCAGAATCTTATCGAAATGCAAACGCGTTGATTCAGCACCATGATCGGAATAATGATGATTCGAAAAAGTTGATTTGCAAACCATTTTGCAAAGAACTCAAAAAATATTAAACTCTCATCAAAGAGAAGCCAAAATCTACACAACCAGTAAAAATGTATACCGCAAACCGCAAAAACAGTCATGATCAAGAGATGAGAGACCATTGTGAATTTATCCAACTGGATTTGACTAAAGAAAGAAAACTTCAGGGAAGCCAGGTTTCACCAAATAGCAGCAAAGAAAATTGGATCACACTGCCAAGAGCAAATACTCAATGAGCAACTGCAGTTGGACTTCCAACCTGAGTCCGTGCTTATTATCACTTATCGTTTTCCTATCTGCAATATATATATATATATATATATATATATATATCTGCCATCAATCACCAGTGGAGGATTGATGATCATTCTGGTCCATACAAGTAGACTCAGATCACGCTTTAGTCCATGCAAGCTTTCATTTGCGCCTAGTACATGGTTACACCAATATGAAAAGCACGCATCTTGTACACATGATTCCAGACGATAATGGTCGACTTCGGTTCCGATCAAGGCTTTCAGTACTAATATTAATTCAACAATATTCCGAGGATCCCAGCGAGGACTGGGAACAAATCAAATAAGCCCTGTACTCAGCCGCAACTGCAATGCAGAACCCCATGACCACGTGGACCTCAGCCGATATGGATCTCCCTGACCTCAATTGTTCTGTTGTATGCTCACAGATCCTCCCCCAGATTCGAAATGAGACGCGTAAATCCCTGAGAGTTTGTGTGACCAAGCGCCTGAGAAGTAATCGTGACCAGTGCTGGATAGGGAAGCATCAAGAAATGGAAAGGTCAGCAGTTATCGGCAACGGTCGAAACCCTTACCGAAGAGGGGACCCGACCGTAAGTGAGGTGGTTAGGAAATCTGATAAATCAGTGGTTTACTCTCAGACGCATCGGCTGTAGATTTGGGCAAAGCATTTTAAGGAGCAGTGCAGTAGGCCTACAACTAAAGTGGACCCTCGGGGCACGCACGAAAGTGAAACAACGAAGCTAGATACCAGTTCTCCATTGAAAATGGAAGTTATCCATGAGATATGGTTTCAGAAAAGACATACACCAGTTGGACCAGATGAGCTATCTCTTCCGCTCTTCAAGGGCGGTGGCCGAATGCTAACAACAACAAAACTACTGGGATCAATTTGGGCAAGCAAACAGATTACTAACGATTGGTGTGAATCGGTAATCTTAAAGATCTACAAAAATGATGATGGATCCTCATGCGAGAATCGCATAAAAATTAGTTTGATAAGTATCCCATTGAAGCTGCTCGGGGACAACCAACTCTGCCGATTGTGTAGTACTTCAGAAGAATGAATGCAAGAGAATCAAACCAGTTTCCGGGGGATTCGGGGCCGCGTTGACCAAATTTTCAATTTCTGACAAGAAACAAAACACAGACACACCTTTGTAGGTCCACGATCTCCGTCTACCTCGATCTGAAAGCGGCGGTCGGCAAAGTCGATCGTCCAGTTCTTTGATGCTGCTCATCACAGGAGAATGTGACGGACAATTTAACTTCGTTTATTCAATCGCTGTACTCAAACGGTAAACACCGAGTTCGTGTTTACCGAAATCTATGACCCGAGCTCTCCATGAGAAACGGTGTCCGTCAAGGCTGTCCCCTTTTACCCGTTCTCTTCAACTGCCATTTAGATGATGACAGACACTGCCCATTCATCATTGGAGAATGGTGGCATTATTTCTCCAAACACAAAATTTTTCGATTTGGAATGTACCGACGACGTTGTGCTACTGAGTGGAGACCCAAATAAGTTGCAAGAGTTCCTCGATCATCTGAATAATAGTGTGTTTGAGGTACACTGTACACCCGCAAAGTGTAAAACGTTTATATGAAACTGGTTTCACACGGAGCCGAACCTAGTTCTCACAGGGTTGGGTAAATAGATACAACCATCTGAGTATTTGTACCTCCCAAGGTGATAGTATATCGGATGAAGTGTCGTCGCGTACACAGCAGACCAGAATGATATTCTCCAGTTTGAAGTGTTCGTGGCGTCGGCGTGATATCCGGCTGCTGAACAAGACTTAGGTTTCCAAAGCGGTAGTAAGATGAGTCCTGCTATACAGCTCGGGGAACACAATTGTTGAGAACAGAAGATATACGAAGAGTTCCGGTGTCTGAATACCTTTGTCTTCTTAGTATTGGTAGAATATTGTAGGAGCATTTTGTGAGTAAATCAGACATAAGGCGTAAGGTACTGGGTCGTAGAGTCCGGTCTTTAAAAAAGGCACTAGGTCAGAATAGGCTGAAGTGGTTGGGAAATGTTTTGCGCATGTCCACAGAACGCTTACCACATTGCTCTCAGTTCTCCGAGACAGGTAATGGTTGGAAGTCGATTCGACGTGGCCAGTCGATGACATGACAGCAGACTATCCCGTGTAGGTGCAGTAAGACTACTGGGTTCGGGTACACTAGATCTCCCAAAGCGACGATTGGAGACAACGGTGGCGTCCTTGCATTGAAATCTTATTCCACAGAATTATTCACCATATGACATCAACGTCCAAACCACCATTTAGGAACCATGGAAGCCGTTTCATCCTTGTTAGGAATGATGACCAGTGAACATCAACGGTGCCCAAACTGGACGCAAACCCGGAACGAACGATTTTGAGTCGAATGCCTTAGCCATTACGCTACCGGGCAGGCTATCAAGGGCTTACTGAACTTTACTACATGATGTTGCACCTATCTGTCACGTGCAATTAACGCAATTAATGAATACGCGGCAGTAATTTGACTGGAATCCAAGCGCAGCATGAATATTTTTCTCATTAGTGCGTTGGGAGCATCCCTCAATAATGAACCTGATGCTAAGACTCTGAAACCGCATATACTGTGTGTGCTAACCTGATAGGGCGGAAGTGATGGTACATCATGCATCAGCATTGAACAATAACCAAAATGTGCTCATAAGCTACAACCTACCGGTTTATTCTGACTGGTCAGAATTTCTTCTGCTCGAAGGCGTGCCTTGCGATGACGAATGATACGCAACTCATCTCGACTTAGTTTGGGATGGGATGGTACAGTTGCAGCTGAGGTGCGCAGCGGACGAAACTCGGGAACCAGAAGGTGCTGGACTAGTTGGTTTAGAGCATTGTGTCGTAGAATCGTGATCTGTTTCAACTCAGCAGGAGATGGGTTCAAAGCCATGTCTGAACCGGCCGAAATGGCTTCTACGACATCTGCATTACGCCGATAATCCCGCAAAACGGAATCAGGATTCAGATGGTGCGGAGCACTGCGTATGAAAAAGAGCCGGAACGTAGAAAACAGAATGGTACGCGATGATACTGATATCATTAACAAAAGGTACCGGACCGTTAGCCAGCTATATCTGAGCTCAGATAGAAATCCATATACATGAAAAAGCTAGCTGAGCTGTCTCAAGATGTACGTAGTGAAACGATTTCAAGTAAACTAATTTCTACTTGTCATTTATTGAGCCAGTGAAGCATAACCCAGGAAAAAACATGATTTGGTTACACGGGAAAATCTAACCATATCATCGGTGTTACAGTGTAGCAAAACTAACAGATGTACGGTTTGATGATGGGATTGATCCATCCGTCCGCTTTCCCCACTCAACCACATGAAGACGTAGATGATCAGGGATTGATTATACTATTTTGAAAAACCCAACCAGCATTAGCCTACACTTTTGCAGCCACGTATCGCACTTTCGAACTTAAGGCTCACAGGTGAGAAACTAACATGTAAATCTGCGAAAATCAGATTGACCTGAGAATCGGACAACAGTTGACTTGCTTGCGTTCAGTGCATTTCACAAACCAATTGGCATTACCCATGGTTAACAAACGCTCTTTGATGTCCTTCAACTTTCGCATTTACTTGTGTGAACTTCATACGTGCATCCGGCCATTCGGGTAAGCCCGAGAGCGGCGAGGTCAGATGGTTAGCCAAGTGCGCCAAACGCAAGAAGACCAAAGGGCATTGGAAGCAAAATTGAACTGACGGTTTCTCTAACCCATTACGGTCTTACATCTGGTAATTTCGGGCCCGCTGCAATTCAGACGACGGTCGTAAGCAGACAACAGAGTCACATGCTTGACCAATAATTGTGGTAGAATGGGCGCCATGCACAGCTCATAGGGCCCACTCAACGGAGGAACCGGCAACAATGGCCTTGTAACTTGAACTAGTACTAAAGCCCACCTCAATTAGTCAGGTTTGTTAACGAGCCGGGCGACAGTTAATTGCTGTCTACCACCAGCGTTACCGACAGTTCTTGGAATCGAACGGGTGACCTTTTTATAGGGTGACATGTTTACTCCACTTGACCACTACCGGTCACTAATACTCATGTGACGGAACTGAGGAAACGCGACCACTGTGTACTAACGCTTCAGTTGAACCCTCAATCGACAGAACCAGAAGCATTGTGATCCCGGTCGCAGTTGGAAGTCGACCTTGGAAACAAATAGCGATCAAGAACCGTTTTATTTTATCTAAATCAAGTAGGAAAAATGAATGACTCACGCAACACCAAACAACTAACATGTCGTTCGCTCAATTCATTCGGTTACAATTCTTCCTCGAAAAATTTTATTTATTATTATCAATATCATTATTACTGGTGATCTCATTGGCTGCAGTGCTTATCTAGAGGCGCAGTTGCACGCCACCCAAGTTTTCATGCCGTGAACACACAGATGATGATTAGACCTTTTTTTATTTTTTTATCTTCTTACTTACTTTTTATTAATGGAATAACAATGTACATCATTTTTCAGGAAGGGGGTCGCTGTCAACAGAGGGCTATCAAGTGGGGAATTCGGCCGGCGGTGGGAGGATTCGAACTTGCGACCACGTCCAAACCTCATGGCCAAGTCCGCTTGATCACCGCTGGATGATAAATATTGATCAATCTGTTCTTCATACGGCTACTACTCACTTACTTCTTCTGACCACAGTTTCTTATTTGAAAACATGGTGCCATTTTGCTTTCCAATCGACTTCCAGTTCTATTTCGTTTTGGTGTGATATTTCCAGTGATCTGTCTACTCTAGCTTGATGGTAGAACCCATATTGAAATGATTTATCGTGAAAGGCTGCCTGGATTTTGGGCAACCATGAAAAACAGCTGAGAACGTTAAGTTGCACATCCGTGTCAAATAAGATGATCACGATAACTGACCACGGTTTCATTCCAAAGCTAGGCATAAGGCAACTCGGGATTGAACGGGAACAGTTCGTGATAGGGTAAATGGGACAGATCACGCAAGAGAGCCAAGCTCCATTAGGGAGTTATCCATAATTATCGTTTGTTTAAAAAAAGTTTAGTTCTCAGATAGCGAGACTTCGCCGTCACGCACTAACAACTTCGTGGTTTAAAAACAAACTCGTTTTGCAAGCAAAAAAGCTCTTAACAGAAGCATTCAACACATACACACGACTCAGGCATCTATAAACGGCTTCCAAGTGGTGCAACAAACAATCAGCAACATGCTCGTATAAAATGAGATTTTGCAGGAGTGTTTGTTTCGCAAGGCAAAAAAAACAGACATCCAAGAGAAAATAACAACGGAACGCTGTCGATAGACATTCTACTGATTGCGGTAATTTGGCCCACCTGCGAAGGAGAATCTCACAGAGCAGTACGACTCTGCCCCGATCCTCCAAAGCAAGCCGTCCATCGGCGGTCGTCGCTTCACCCGTGAACAGCTCTATCAGTTTTGAGCTAACCAACCGTAATAACTGTGGTAGCAAACGGTTGGAAGGACTCCGCAGCTCCATTGCACGAACGCCCAGTGGTTTTCGCGTATAGGGATTTAGATCACCAGGCTGGAACAGACTTTCTTGCAGCTGAGGTGAGAAGTGTCGCGGGTCCCGAGGAGAGAGTGCATAAAGAAGTACCTTACGTGCTTCGGGATGCATGCAGAACAGATCCAAATCAGCCAGTATTTCCTGGAAAGTTATATACATAAACGATTGCGTAGAGTAACCAAGTAACCATTGCTATTAGCAATAACGACACAAAGTCTTCCGCAAGCATCACTACACGGTTACAGCTGTCAAGAATGAATGCTCGCATCGTGGAAAACTTAAATTAAACAAGTCAGTGGTAAGTACAACATCGCGATGGGAGGCGACAAAAACGGAAAAACGATTCCACAAGTCAGCAGCGCAAACTAGAACACCGAGAGTGAATTCCCAAAATTAAGCAAGACTGACGACATAGATTTTATTCGAATATTTCTACCTGACTGTTTCGAAATTTACGCTGCATCAAATGTCATTATATCAACGTCATTACGAAGGCTGACTAGAGAGTTAGTCAGCAACAAACGAGATCACAATATGCACGTATTTGTGGACGATTGACAGAGGACACATTGCTACTGATTTTTCCCGACCGAATCAGTTTATATTTAAGAGTATATATATATGTATATATATATGTATATATATATATATATATACATGAATACGAACCTTGATAACGAACTTGTTCAACAGCACAATATCGTCAACAGAATCCAACAAGCCGATCAAAAATAAATGTCCATGTTCGTCCCGGGCGATCGAACTGATACAGGTTTTCAAACCCTTTACCAAAGTTTTTCTCAAACGCACCGGCGATGCCCAGAGTACGTGCAAAGCAGCGCGAGTACCATCGCGCGTATGAAGCATTGGTAAGACTTGCCCATCAACCAACGCTTCCAACAAACCGAGCAGATTCGTTTGTGCAGTCGTGGCGTTTGGGACTTCGTCGTTCATTCCTTCGATCTGTCTGGGTGACGCTGAGGTGTCGTCAGTTGCCATGGGAACAATCGTCCGCTGCCGGTTCTCATTATTGCTCGATACCGGGGACGCCGAAATAGACTGAACTTGTAGATATTCCAACAGAAGATGTTGTACAATGCTGTACTTTGTTAAACCCCTGAGTGACAGAATGGAAATGAAATCGAATTGGAAAATCTAAGGGGCAGTATGAGCGGTGACCAATGAGATGAATTCTAGACACGAGACACAGATGCAAAATTCCTGATTAGGTGTATGGTGCACACTCACTGAGGCTGTGTTTCTGCATTCAACAGGTTGAGAGTATAAACAAAAGTACAATAGCCGAGTCGAACGTCGTTATCCAACATTCCAACTTGGGAAACTAGGAGGTATAAAATGCCAAGTGGGCAAAGTAGTGATAATATGAAAATTAAATGGGCCTTTGTAAGCACCTTTATCGAGTCTCAGAAAGGTGAATTCACCGGATGCTTATGCATACTGTTCTCATTACAATGCAAAATAAACCGTTACCAAAAGGGCGTAGTTAGCACCAAATAGATTGTAATCTTAGACCAATCTGATATAACAATACTGATCAACTCGGCCTAATTCTGGACAAAGTAGTTGAAGGAATCAAAGCGAAATAAAAAACCGCTAGACTGTACGGGGTCTACACGAGTAACGTGAAATTACCAGTCGTCATTACTCTAATGGTGTATGGCGATTTGCTGTCGCTTGCTTCCAAAGGCCTCACGCTAATCCGCAGCACTCCAATTTGATGGGGACTGGTTTCCGGCGCTCTATCAGTAGTGCAGCAGGTTTTCAGGGCAGTAAGGCATGCCCATAATCATCACATTTGTGCTTGAGGTAGGTAAAATGTTTTCAAGTCACTGTTCACTGGTCAACACTTTAGGGATATATTTAATCCCTTTATTTGTACTTTACTGAAGACAGTAAAAAGTAATCGAATTTCCTAATCCAACGTGTAGTCTAATGGTACATTACGTCAATCTGATCTTGAAAAGGAGGATTTAGAATGATCATTCTCGTTTTGATTGCGCTGTGGAATTGCGACAACGATTTCGCCCGACCATAATGTAACCATATGCATATAGCGATTGCAATTTGCCAAACAGTCCCTCGATGCACGAAAACCGACATCCGTGGCATTAGCTCGGTCGGAAATTAGCGCAATATGGGCCCATAGGGCATCTCTTCATATTTGACTGTGGATGAGCGACCTGTTTGCTTCATGGGTCGTTTTGCTATCAATTATTTTTTATGATATGATTCATATAATGAAGGGGACAATTCCAAAAGCCACTAGGGTCAACTGCAAAGCGAAAAGAGAAAACGGCAATCGTGAGACCTGCAGTGACCAAAAACCGCATAAGGTTAAATGTGATAATGAGGCGAATGAAAACCTGTTGCTTTCCTATCGACGATTAGGATGAAATGAAACAAACTGCGGAATTGCCCCAGTGAGCCAGCACGTCTCCTTCCGGATGCTATCTAAGATAAACTCATCTTTTTTATTCGCATGCCAACTTTTTCATCAATTTAAGACAAACGTTTCCAAGCGCCTAGATGGAGAGAAATATGTAGCCAAGAGAGAAGAGACATGTGATAAGTAAATAGATATGCAAAACAATGGAATGAATGGCGTGAAAAATGACGCAAAATAAACAGGCCAGAATACCACCCAAGTGAACTATCATCATCATTGTTAAACAGCAAGGAAAGCCTCCCTGACCGCTACCTTCGGTCCAAGACTACATTATTCCATAAAAAGAGTGAATATGCAAACGAAACAGGAAGTACGCCAACACAGATGGATAAAGATAAAATGTCATTGAAGCCGACACAAGAAACACAGACGAATTGTGAAAAAGCATAACGACAATGACAGAAACTCCAGAAAAACGACATGATCCCCATTATTCGCAGTGCATCGTCATATAATTCATTATATACAACCAGCTCGTTGACAGGATACTAAGAACCCTAACGAAAAAAAAGACAAACACCTACAATTTGTCAATCCACGTTGTCACGTCATCTGTTGACCTCCGCATGGCTTCCTCCATTCCTTGGGCAGAACACAAAATAGGGCACGATATGATAGGCGAGTGAATCCCACAGTCAACGAGTGACCCAACCATCAAAGTCGACTGTTTCGTATGCTGAAACAAGGTATTCTCAGAATTGACACCTAGTATTAGTATCGCTAGAGTTGGATGGAATGACCGAGTGAGTGATGTGAAGGTTAGGAATCTATGTAGACATCGGTGATCGAAAACTTCTAATCGACAAACATCTCCCGCACGTATACTTCATGTCTCCAAACTATGCAACAAAACTGAGCGCGTTGTGGCACAGTACACACGACATTTCAACTTCAGTGAAATATCAGGCCGACGCCACAAGTCCTTCAGTCCAACGTACGCCACTCGAGCCTTCGATATACGCGTGTTTACCGCCAATGCCGAGCTACCATCGTTTGACACGCAGCTACCAAGGTATGTGAAACGGTCCACAATCGTCAGCTCCTCTCCATCCAGTCCTGTTACACCACTTTACTCTTTGAAGGTGCAAAACACATGCCAAACCGAGCGACCGATCTCGAGAGTCTGTCTAGTGCGCGTCGTGCGTAGTCCGCAGATTCGAATACGCGCCCAACGTCATCTGCGTAATCTAGGTCACACAGCTACTCTCCATTTCCAAATACGATCTCTACATCCTCGAGACCTTCGAAAGCATCTTTCACCACCTCGTCCATAACGAAGTTGAACAACAATGGAGAGATGGGACACGCTTGTCGAACACCGCTAGTCGTTTCGCATGAACTTGATGGTTCACCGTATACCCTCACGCGACCATAGGTATGCGAGTACAATGCTGGAAACAGGTTCACGAATTTCGCTGGTATATCTTTCCGGTGAAGAGCACTGAATAGCACTTATTCGATCCACTGAATCAAACGCACGTTTGAAGTCGAGAAGGACAACTATCATAGGACGACGGTGCGTGTGGCGCGTTTCCAGCAACAGACGGAGAGTGAATATCTGGTCGATGCAACCTCGACCTGGACGAAACCCGGCCTGATGTTCGCGGATGCTACTCTTACGAACTGGTGTCAAGCGGCGCAGCATTATCGAAACTATGACTTTAAGAACTATTGGAATTAAGTTATTGTCACGATGATTGCTGCAGTCACTCTGTGTACCCTTCTTGAAAATGGGTGCAATCAGTGTCTCACCCCACGTTAACGGAATACGTTCTTCGTTCCAAATATCACGAAGCAAGGAGATAAGTGATTTCACCAGAGCTTCTTCACCCAATTTGAAAAGAACTGGGGGAAGTTCGTCGGGACCGGCTGCTTCCCCTCTCTTCAGAAGTCCAATATTTGACTCTATTTCCACTTCCGTTGGGGATCAAGTGACACTTATCAAAGATTTGCAAATCCAGACGTCAGCCTAAATACTTTAGCGTGCGGCCAGATGAACTGATCATTGAAGTGCTCAGCCCAACGGTCCAGCCTTTGTTGTTCACCATGAATGAGCTCTCCACTCCTATCGCACACGACTTCGCTAACCGGAGTTCGCCGCCCACCGGTGTCGCGTATAACCTTAAACAGTCCTTGACTGTTACCTGAAGTGGTCGCTTCCTCCATCTCTTCGGCTACCCTAACCCACCAATTTTCACGGGCATTCTTGAGACATCGTCAACTGATGCTGCAGCTGTCGACGTACTTTATTCAACTCCTTGCAGTTAGGCGGCTGGGATTTTCGCTACATCAGACCCAGCGACCTTTGCGAGATCCAATGTCTTTGATGAACGCTAGATCTAGGGCCAAAAGCGAAATCTGCTGCCGTATGCATCGCCTGCTTAATTTGATCACACTGTTCGTCTACATTGCTGCTCGTCGCACTTCTTAGTTCCTTGGATAGTTTTTGCTCATAGTTGTTGCGAACAGCCGAATCAGACAAACGTTCGACAGCCTATCGGGTTTGTGGCCTGCGTCGATGGCCACTGAGCTGCAGCGAAAATCGCATTAAAATTAACGCATGGTCCGAATCGACGTAAGTCGTCCAGTACGATCTACAGTTCTGAACAGAACCGCGCCAACGATAGCCTATTGCAACGTGGTCGATTTGACTCAGAGTACATGTCCAGTTAGAACGCCATGTCGCTGTGAGACGCGAACTGTGCTAGAAATTCGTACTAGATAAGAATAAGTCATTGTCTGCACGGGATCGGAGAAGACTTTCCTTGTTGTCTGTTCACTAAGCAGGAAAGGAGCATCGCCCGCCTAAACAGGACTCCGATGCACCAAGTCTTCTTACTTGTGCAATACAGTCACCTGCTACCACTACAATGTCAGAGCGTTTGCTCTGCCGAACAAGAGTAACGAGGTTATCGTAAAACTCGTCTTTCTCCATGTCAGTGTTGCAGTCTGTTGGAGCGTATGCCGAGATAACAAATAAACTCCGCTTAACACCGCTATCCTTCCGGACACCCACTGATCCCTGAAGTCTCATGGCGCACAAGCGACTGTTGACTGGGATCCAGTCTAGAAGGGCTGCTTCAGCCTTCTCACTCAAGACTTTTCCTACACAGCGTTGACTCACAACTTGAGCTGCTGCGTCTACTGAGCTACGAAGAAAATATCTTAACGAGACGTTTGGCGCAGTTAGCTGAATTACTCTACTTGAAGCGTGAATTCATGTTTCACTGACGCAGCAGACATCAATCGAAAGTGAGTCCACTTTCAGAGCCAAACACGCCTGCTGGCCAGCTTGCATTAAAGTGCGCACATTGAAGGAACCCAGATTCAGAGGCTGACGAGGCTTGAGAAAATGTGAGCTAACAGACTGAAAAATCACCTACTAAACTATTTGACAACAAACCGTTGCGAGCATCGGGCGTGTTATCAGTGGGGACACTATGGGCAGGCAGAAGGGGCAAAGAGATTTGGTTGGAGACAAAAGAGACAGGTTGAATAACAGGGGGAACTCTGTCGCAGTAGCATAGCGTGTGATCACTAACCCACCATGCTCGCACCAAAATGGCAACCGCCTGGTGTCCTATTATCCTCGCCGCGGCTTACGAGTCGATTATAATATGTGAACATTATTTGTTAGGCGTGTAACTCATGGGGAATTAATGGACGGGTACTGCTGGGAGTCAAGCCGCTAAGCAGAAGAACGATTTAGGGTTCTCACACCAAAGCCTTTGGTTCTGACAAGAACCTGATTCTCGAGGCAGCGGGGTAGCTGAATGAAGCCCAATTCTGCTTGGATCAATTTTCTTTCACTTCGTTTTTCCGACAGACACATACATACATACACACCTCTGCTGGAGGACCTCTTTGCGTCAGGCCTCTACCCATTGACCTTCCAGGCATGATTGAATTTTCGGCTTGAGATAAGCCATCCTGTATAGCTCGTTGGATCATGGAGGCACGGAAGCCGTCACACCACGTCAAGTTGTAGTCTCGTTTTGACAGAGGGAATGAATGACGAATTTCACTTCGCAACTTATTTTCGTCATCATCGCCGGTAACCTCAACAGATTTTATGACTCTTATTATCTCCTGATTTTGTGTTTTGTAGTTTTCCACACGTTGCGGCGCTTGCCGTAATCTAGTTTTGGTGAAACGTATAGTATACAAAATTATTTAAACTGGAATCTATTGGAAGCGGAAACGCTTCGACAGCAGCTACAGAGGTTCATCTGACTGGGTGCAAATCAGAGCATTTGTTGATCACGAAGGATTTGATATTTCCCAGAAGCGACGCGATAAGGCTGTGTAATCGAGGGAATGCCTGTACTTTCCATCAAAGCAGAGCTCAAAGTATAGTTAAATGTGGCCAACGGCGTAGCAGGATATGGACACGTGGGTCAAAATGTGCTAAATAGAATTCATGGGGCCTCCCTATCCTAACACTTGTCGGTGACGTTCAAATTCAATTGTTTGGAAACGTTTGCAGTGCGTACTTAATTACTGATTAATATTTCAGTAGGTCATCCCAAACTCGATATTCTTAAGATAAAAGAGTATTCATCATCAGGATATGCTGAGACCTAATAAATAAATGGAATTAGTGGTGAATATCATTGAACACTGTAAACTACGCTGATAGTCAGACTACGACAGTTAATTGTAGTTTCTCTCCTGAACGTTCAGGATTTGGACCGGCAACCCATGACTTAAAACCATTCGAAATGTCTCGTAGTCCCGAATCTCAGGTGAAAGATGTGACATCTAAAGCTAAAATAGCGTCCACGGTTGGAAGTGAGTGCCGCCAAAGTTAAACCTGGAAAAACCCAATATAAGATGTAGTGATCTGACAAAAATGCAAAGCTGTGTACACTGCTTTCTGGAATCAACTGCAAGCGTCCTTAGTGCACAACGCCGAACAAAATAAAAGTGAGACAAATTAAGTATAGCAGCAACTCCAGGTCATGAATGCGGAGGTAGAACCGACCCATGAAATCCCTAGTGGGCTGAAAAACCTGCATGGTGCATATAGTTTCCTCAACATGACGGATAAACTTTGTATCACTATATACGGTGGTTGGTTAAGTATATGAACTTATGCACGTAACATATGTAACTGTATATGGGAACAACCCACTTGCTGGTCAACGTAGTCAGTAATTCCGTCAGATTATCCAGTATCACCTTTTTCCGATCCGAATTGACAGACAGTGCCTCGAGCAAAGAATGCACTTCATTTTCGGCTAGTTTTAGGGCGTGGACGTTGCCATATAATTCCCGCATAAGCGCAGCACGCTGAGTAGCAGTGGCGAAGTCATTGTATAAAAGATCAACCAACGGACTTGCAATTCGATGTTTTACAAGGCGCGCCACGTGGCCACGAAAGACCTATGTGAAAAAGTGGAATTTTCGGACGAGTGATGATCAACAAAATCCAGCGATAAGTTAACGGTACTCAAATAGTGCAACGAAGGGGCAATGGTATATCCAAGAGATTTGAGCGATGATGGAATTCCGTCTAGTTAACCCTTGTTTGCGTCATATTGCAGTGCACAGACCTTTGCATACTAAAAAACGTCGTATATCAGGCAAAAAACATGGAGGCAAAAAAAATAGGAAAACATTTACACGCATCACCAACCTTATAAAAATGTGAAAAACAAAACTCATCGAGGAATAATCAGAGCACATTATACTAGGTAGCTCAGGAATTCGGCTGAAACCCGGTCGCGGTTTGTCATTATGCGTGCTAAATACGGGACACTGGAGTTCCTATGGATACTGATTCTAGAGAGGATGGAAGGAGAAGCGGATCGTGTTAAAAAATGAAAGCGATATTTTGCAAGATAGTTGTGCAGAGGATGCGACCAGATCTGAAAGAATTTTGTCAGCAAATTTTTTCACATTCTGATCACAGAGATACAAGGACAGCTCACTTAGTGGTATGAAAAACACAGAGCTAATAAAGGATAGTTCCCGGCGAATTTAAAATTCTTTTTAAGTAAACCTAGAAAAATGACGGGAGAACACTAAAAACACTGGTATACAACTCGGGAGATGTTGCTTCGTTTCACCTTGCATTGTCGAAGCTTCCTGATTTGAAATGAAAACCGTCGGGAAGTTTTAACACAAGTAGAAATGTGAGTAGTCCGCTTCAGATCTTTATCAATAGTAACTTCTAAGTACTTCACAGAATCAACCCGGATAAGACTTTTGAGTAGATGGAAGACGTTTCGGAGTAATAAGCTGACCGAGAGAGATAGAGAGAGAGGACGTTCGAAACATATGGATGCCATCATCATCTTCGTCCAGCGTTGAACAGCAAGGCAAGGCAAGACTCACCGACCGCTGCCGTTGCGAGAGTTACACGTTTATAAAAAAGAGTGAACATCCAACGGCAACAGGAATGGATTTACATAGGCGGGAAAAGATAAAATGCTGCTGAAGCCAACACAGGGAACACAGTCTAACTTTACAATCGCACTCTTTCAATCATTCTGATTCGACAGAAAATGACAACACGATCGCCACGGTTCACGGTCCATTGCCATATCCTTCATTGACTTCAACCAGCTAGTTGACGAGTCTTTCGAACCCCAACCACGAAAGTGTGAGAAACCTAAGTTACCTAACTTCGCTGTACATTTTCTCATCCCACGTTGCCACGTCATCTGTTGACCTCCGCATGGCTTCCTCCATTCCTTGGGCAGAACACAAAATAGGGCACGATATGATAGGCGAGTGAATCCCACAGTCAACGAGTGACCCAACCATCAAAGTCGACTGTTTCGTATGCTGAAACAAGGTATTCTCAGAATTGACACCTAGTATTAGTATCGCTAGAGTTGGATGGAATGACCGAGTGAGTGATGTGAAGGTTAGGAATCTATGTAGACATCGGTGATCGAAAACTTCTAATCGACAAACATCTCCCGCACGTATACTTCATGTCTCCAAACTATGCAACAAAACTGAGCGCGTTGTGGCACAGTACACACGACATTTCAACTTCAGTGAAATATCAGGCCGACGCCACAAGTCCTTCAGTCCAACGTACGCCACTCGAGCCTTCGATATACGCGTGTTTACCGCCAATGCCGAGCTACCATCGTTTGACACGCAGCTACCAAGGTATGTGAAACGGTCCACAATCGTCAGCTCCTCTCCATCCAGTCCTGTTACACCACTTTACTCTTTGAAGGTGCAAAACACATGCCAAACCGAGCGACCGATCTCGAGAGTCTGTCTAGTGCGCGTCGTGCGTAGTCCGCAGATTCGAATACGCGCCCAACGTCATCTGCGTAATCTAGGTCACACAGCTACTCTCCATTTCCAAATACGATCTCTACATCCTCGAGACCTTCGAAAGCATCTTTCACCACCTCGTCCATAACGAAGTTGAACAACAATGGAGAGATGGGACACGCTTGTCGAACACCGCTAGTCGTTTCGCATGAACTTGATGGTTCACCGTATACCCTCACGCGACCATAGGTATGCGAGTACAATGCTGGAAACAGGTTCACGAATTTCGCTGGTATATCTTTCCGGTGAAGAGCACTGAATAGCACTTATTCGATCCACTGAATCAAACGCACGTTTGAAGTCGAGAAGGACAACTATCATAGGACGACGGTGCGTGTGGCGCGTTTCCAGCAACAGACGGAGAGTGAATATCTGGTCGATGCAACCTCGACCTGGACGAAACCCGGCCTGATGTTCGCGGATGCTACTCTTACGAACTGGTGTCAAGCGGCGCAGCATTATCGAAACTATGACTTTAAGAACTATTGGAATTAAGTTATTGTCACGATGATTGCTGCAGTCACTCTGTGTACCCTTCTTGAAAATGGGTGCAATCAGTGTCTCACCCCACGTTAACGGAATACGTTCTTCGTTCCAAATATCACGAAGCAAGGAGATAAGTGATTTCACCAGAGCTTCTTCACCCAATTTGAAAAGAACTGGGGGAAGTTCGTCGGGACCGGCTGCTTCCCCTCTCTTCAGAAGTCCAATATTTGACTCTATTTCCACTTCCGTTGGGGATCAAGTGACACTTATCAAAGATTTGCAAATCCAGACGTCAGCCTAAATACTTTAGCGTGCGGCCAGATGAACTGATCATTGAAGTGCTCAGCCCAACGGTCCAGCCTTTGTTGTTCACCATGAATGAGCTCTCCACTCCTATCGCACACGACTTCGCTAACCGGAGTTCGCCGCCCACCGGTGTCGCGTATAACCTTAAACAGTCTTTGACTGCTACCTGACACGAAAATTTACAAAGTCAAAGATCATTCTGCATAGTGATCCACGGTATGGACGGTGAATCAACCATTTGATACTCAAATAAAATCTTCCCAATAGATCAGTGCCTTCAACCAAATGTTTTTAATGGAATTCAACAAGGACTTACTTTAAACACTTCAAGTCGATGTTCTTTTGCGCCATACTTGATCAATTTTTGCACAATATACCTTGCGTAGGAAGATTTTGCCATCAGACGTAACTTTGGTCTCAACTGACTAAAAATCTCCCAACGTTGCGCCTCCGTTCCATACTGAACTGCGCATTCGATGATGCGTGCGGTATCGTGTGCCATACATAAATCGGGCAACTTTTTCTGTGAGAAACAAAGAAACAAGCATGAGAAGATTGAAAGTTTGATGCTATATTGCTGATAAGTCTCCCATCGGACAACGAGGACGGAAACACTTTCTAAACAAAACCGAACCCAATTGATTGTGCATCGGCTATAGAAATAACGAGAGTGCTTTATGGATGAAGTCATTTCTATTATTAAGTAATCACACCCAAGTTTGACTTTTCAAACTGCTAAAACGGAAGCATCACTGTCAACGAAAACCGATGATGAATCGTACCAAACAGAACCCAAGGTGTTAAAGTGAACTCATGAAAAGAAGGAAAAGCAAAGGCAAAGAAAGAGAAACAAGTTCCGCGTATTTCTTGGAAGCACCGGGGGAACTGAATAAGCTTCTAATGAAACTGGCCTAACGTTCGAGATGTAAGCGAATCCTGCATTTACAGTGAACTTCGAAACAACGTCGCCATTTTCACGGTACGATGATAACGTGCTGCAGAAGGATGGAGAAGCTGTGCTTTCCGAGAACCAACTCAATAATAAAAACGCAGACTGCGTAAACGAGGGCATGAAAAACATCTTCCGGGTTAGTCTAATAAGATAGGGGGGAAGTATCACGAGGAGGAGGATCTAAAACAAATTGATAAATTTAGCGAAGAATGGGAAGCTAAAATCAACCATCAAACAGTATAGAAAAATCGAAAGAACTTCAGATTTTACTCTAAAAGAGACGCGATAAAATGGATCATTTAAACAGAATGATCGGACGTCTCCAACCAATCCCTACCATGATGAATTTACATGTCACCGCATAAAGAGACTACACATAAACGTTCTTTGACGACGTGCTTCCCAATATGATCCAACGAGCTAAACAGGTTGGCACATCTTAAGCCGAAGATCCAGTCATCTGGAATGATAAGCATGCTAATCTCTCTTCTATTCAACCTGTCTCTTTTGTCTCCAACCAATTCTGTTTGCCCCTTCTGCCTGCCCATAGTGTCCCCACTGATAACACGCCCGATGCTCGCAACGGTTTGTTGTCAAATAGTTTAGTAGGTGATTTTTCAGTCTGTTAGCTCACATTTTCTCAAGCCTCGTCAGCCTCTGAATCTGGGTTCCTTCAATGTGCGCACTTTAATGCAGGCTGGCCAACAGGCGTGTTTGACTCCGACGGTGGACTCGCTTTCGACTGATGTCTGCTGCGTCAGTGAAACACGAATTCAGGATTCGAGTAGAGTAATTCA
>LUCM01004913.1:28190-40974 GCA_008360955.1 Fasciolopsis buskii
CAAAGAGAGATCATAGTTGTTGCAACAGCCAGAAAATCAGACAATACGTTCGAACATAAGCCATATCGCAGTTTGTGTCCTGCGGTACGAATGCACTGAGCTGCAGACGAAAATGCGCATTTACGAAATTAACGCATGTCCGAATCGACGTTAAGTCGTCCAGTTAGGATCTACAGTTCTGAACTAGCAACCGCTTCCAACGATAAGCATCTGATTCGGAACGTCGGCTCGAATTATTGAACATTCAGATGTTACATTTTGCAGATTATAACGCAGTGTTGATCGCGTGAGAACGCTGAACTGTCTACAGAAATACGTTACTAGATAGACAGTAGAGATTGTCTCGTACGGGATTCGTAGGAGAACGACTTTCCTTGTTGATCTGTCACTAAGTCAGGAAAGGAGCTGATAGCGCCACCTAAAACAGCGATTGCCTGATTGTCACCAAGATCCTTACTTACGTAGCAATACGATCAACCTGCCTATTTACTACATAATGTTCGAGCGTTCATGCTCTGATCGGAACAAGTAGTAATCGGCAGGTTATGATTCTGTAAAACTCGCTATCTCCATGTTATTGTATGCAGTCTGTATGAGCCGTATGCCGAGATAACAAATAATAAACTTCCGCTCAATCACCCGCTATCACTTACCGACAACTCCACTAGATACCCTGATAGTCTCCTGAGCAGCCAATGCGACTATGTTGACTGGGATCAGTCTAGAGAGGTGCTGCTTTCATGCCTTCTCACCTCAAGACTTATCCATACACAGCTTTACTGAACTCACATACTTGAGGTCTGCTTTTCGTCGTACTGAATGTACAAAGGAAATAGTTAGACCGAATCAATCTAGGCGCGTTGACGTATTCGAATTATTTTTTTATTCTAGACTGTTTAAGGTTATACGCGACACCGGTGGGCGGCGAACTCCGGTTAGCGAAGTCGTGTGCGATAGGAGTGGAGAGCTCATTCATGGTGAACAACAAAGGCTGGACCGTTGGGCTGAGCACTTCAATGATCAGTTCATCTGGCCGCACGCTAAAGTATTTAGGCTGACGTCTGGATTTGCAAATCTTTGATAAGTGTCACTTGATCCCCAACGGAAGTGGAAATAGAGTCAAATATTGGACTTCTGAAGAGAGGGGAAGCAGCCGGTCCCGACGAACTTCCCCCAGTTCTTTTCAAATTGGGTGAAGAAGCTCTGGTGAAATCACTTATCTCCTTGCTTCGTGATATTTGGAACGAAGAACGTATTCCGTTAACGTGGGGTGAGACACTGATTGCACCCATTTTCAAGAAGGGTACACAGAGTGACTGCAGCAATCATCGTGACAATAACTTAATTCCAATAGTTCTTAAAGTCATAGTTTCGATAATGCTGCGCCGCTTGACACCAGTTCGTAAGAGTAGCATCCGCGAACATCAGGCCGGGTTTCGTCCAGGTCGAGGTTGCATCGACCAGATATTCACTCTCCGTCTGTTGCTGGAAACGCGCCACACGCACCGTCGTCCTATGATAGTTGTCCTTCTCGACTTCAAACGTGCGTTTGATTCAGTGGATCGAATAAGTGCTATTCAGTGCTCTTCACCGGAAAGATATACCAGCGAAATTCGTGAACCTGTTTCCAGCATTGTACTCGCATACCTATGGTCGCGTGAGGGTATACGGTGAACCATCAAGTTCATGCGAAACGACTAGCGGTGTTCGACAAGCGTGTCCCATCTCTCCATTGTTGTTCAACTTCGTTATGGACGAGGTGGTGAAAGATGCTTTCGAAGGTCTCGAGGATGTAGAGATCGTATTTGGAAATGGAGAGTAGCTGTGTGACCTAGATTACGCAGATGACGTTGGGCGCGTATTCGAATCTGCGGACTACGCACGACGCGCACTAGACAGACTCTCGAGATCGGTCGCTCGGTTTGGCATGTGTTTTGCACCTTCAAAGAGTAAAGTGGTGTAACAGGACTGGATGGAGAGGAGCTGACGATTGTGGACCGTTTCACATACCTTGGTAGCTGCGTGTCAAACGATGGTAGCTCGGCATTGGCGGTAAACACGCGTATATCGAAGGCTCGAGTGGCGTACGTTGGACTGAAGGACTTGTGGCGTCGGCCTGATATTTCACTGAAGTTGAAATGTCGTGTGTACTGTGCCACAACGCGCTCAGTTTTGTTGCATAGTTTGGAGACATGAAGTATACGTGCGGGAGATGTTTGTCGATTAGAAGTTTTCGATCACCGATGTCTACATAGATTCCTAACCTTCACATCACTCACTCGGTCATTCCATCCAACTCTAGCGATACTAATACTAGGTGTCAATTCTGAGAATACCTTGTTTCAGCATACGAAACAGTCGACTTTGATGGTTGGGTCACTCGTTGACTGTGGGATTCACTCGCCTATCATATCGTGCCCTATTTTGTGTTCTGCCCAAGGAATGGAGGAAGCCATGCGGAGGTCAACAGATGACGTGGCAACGTGGGATGAGAAAATGTACAGCGAAGTTAGGTAACTTAGGTTTCTCACACTTTCGTGGTTGGGGTTCGAAAGACTCGTCAACTAGCTGGTTGAAGTCAATGAAGGATATGGCAATGGACCGTGAACCGTGGCGATCGTGTTGTCATTTTCTGTCGAATCAGAATGATTGAAAGAGTGCGATTGTAAAGTTAGACTGTGTTCCGTGTATTGGCTGCGGTGGTATTCTTAGTTCTCCCCATCTGTTCAAGCCCAATCCCTTTTCCCCTTTTATACTCACTCTTTTTATTGTAACTTGTAACTCTGGGGATTGAGCAGCAGTCAGTGGGACATGCCTTGCTGTTTAACGCTGAACGATGATGATGATGAGGATGATGATGACGATGATGGTAGTAATGATGATGATGATGATGACGATGATGATGATGATGATGGTAGTGATGGTGATGATGATGATGGTGATGATGATGATGATGATGATGATGATGATGATGATCCGTGTTCTTGCTTGTCATTTGCATACATGATACTTTGGTGTATCGCTGATTCACTTCGGTCGATTGACCGCTTTAGACTATATGGGCAAGATAGAGTTTCCGACTAAAAGACTGGATTTGATATGGCTACATATCTAAACTCCTGCTCTGCAAGTCCGAAGTTATTTATGGATACTCGCTGGAGGGAATTGGTTGTCTGGTAATACAGTGTCATCCTAGGTTTTCCCGCCGTAACACTTAAATCATAACGAACCTATATATTGCCCCCTTTAGCTCGAAACACAATATTGCATCTTTTTCCAACTCTTTTCTAGTCATTATTCTTCTTTTTCTTGAGGGTGGGATGGGTGATTTCAATCATGCATCTATTCTACCATTGGCTGTGTTTGATTTGACTGATCTCTGCATTCCTCCCATCAGAGGCGGCTCCAACATAGATAAGGTTATTAACAACCACTCAGATTTCTTTTCCCTGAATCTGCGTGCTCCCATATCAAGTGGTGATCATTTTCTACTTTTGTTAAGGCCAAATATATACTCCAGTTAGTCTTCCATTCCTTCAGGCAAACCAATCAAATCCGAGTTTGCCTCTGTAACTCTTCACACAATAGCTTTACTCTTCTTCAGAAATCCCCTCCATTCGCATCTGCCTGTTTCTCTTTTGAACTCCTGCTCAGTAACAATGCTAAACTTTTCACAGGGACGGCCAACGCAATCTTTGATATCTGTCGTCCCGTAGAAACATTATTTGTCTCAAATGACCGTATCTCGTCCCAGATACTGAAATCTCTAAGGAGACGCAAGGAGCACTTCTACAAATTCCGCAGTAACTCGAGTGTGCGGTATATCTCCATCCTAATGAAAGCTGAAATCAGACGCATGAATACCCTATTCGCCAGCTAACACTTAAGTGGTAACAGCAATCGATTCCTATGGTAAGGGATTCAACTGTTGTGTTAGAAGAAAAAGAAACGTGTCATCGAGGCTGATATCTTGGCGACTGGCAGGATTAAACTGATCCCAAGAAGAAGGCTGCAAGCATTCGCACTTCTTCCTGCGAGATGGATACAATCACTGACCCCCAACATGACAAAGGAATATGGCCTTTGCTTCAAATGTCAAACAGCCAGGTGGCGAATGATCTTACCGGGGTATCAACACCAAAAGCGGAAAGAACGGGAGGAAAAAAGCCCGGACCGGGAGCTTTTTCCCGCCTCAGTAGTCCCGTTGAGGAATCAAGTGTCTCCTCAGAAGGGTTCGCAGCTGTTAACGATTAAGTAATTATATTAGCCGCCCACCAAAGTTTCCCTTAAGCTTAGATAGTACCTGACTATCGCCCGAAGAACCTGATAACCCCATTTGTTCGGCCATTTGTAGAGCATCATTGTATCCAGCAAGTCGCCACACCGGTTTCATTGAGTAAGTGGTAATGCGGGCTCACGTTAGTTTTTTTTCGTTTCCGTATTTCTCAAATCGGGCACGCAACCCCATTGAAGATCCCTGTCCCAAGTATTCGCTACAGAATCCACCGACGTTCACGAGTCTTCTGAAGGCTTTCGTAAACCGGTATTGTAGATGTCATCATACGTTATTCGGTTCCCTACAATTACAGAGTTGGAGTCTTCTTTCATTAGACTTAGAAACTTTTGAAAACTCCAGTATCTATGATGGACATCGGATCTAGAACCACAGGCGAAACCTGATGTCAAGTGGATCACCCATTTGATATGGTCACTGTGCATATTTGCATTACCTTTTCACGGATTTCCTTGCACATGTGATAGTCTGCGCTCACAACTGGTGCGAACATTTGAGTAAGATAAACGCTGCACGACTAACCGGGCTTGCACTTTTTCGTCCATCAGAATCAAGATGCATCGAAAAACGCGTTAAAACTGATGCCCGACCCAACTTCAGGTATTTGGACCGGTAGGGTCTATAGTTTTGCGAACCCCGCCAGAGGTAGCCCACTGTGATGCGATTAATCTGACTCGGAGTCTCTGTGAAGTTAGAGCGCTAAGTCCCGGTACGATGCGAAATTCGCACAATACAGGACTAACCGACTGTCTACACAAAAGCGAGAAGCCTATCCCCTATGATGAGTTGGTAAGGCACAAAGCTTACCCAAACAAACTGTGAAAAACCTTGTGCAGGAAAATCATCAGTTAATGGTACGATCTCAGAACCTGTTTCTGTGAACGAGTGGCGAAACCCTTGTAAAACTCATTCGTCTACTGGATCATAGGTCAAGATTACAAACAAGTTGCGCTTAACAGTTATTCTCTCGAATTCCTACTAACCCCCGAAGTCTTACAGCGCATTCACGGCCCTTAAGCGAGATCCATTCTAAAAGAGTGGCTTCAGCATTATCAGTCAAGAGTATCCTTACCTCACGTCGACCCACGGCTCGGATTGCTACGCCGCCCGAGACGCACCGAAAACAACTTGATTAGATACCAGGCACAGCCAGCATAAGAGCACCACTTGAATCCTGAATTCGCGTCTCAAAGCCGTACCAGGTGCTAACTGTGAGTGAGTTTGGTGAGAGCGATGGGGACGACCGTTGACCGGATTGCATGAGAGTACGCATGTTAAAGGAGCCGGCGTTCAGCAACTGATGACACTTAAGAATGAGCTACCAAACTGAAAAAAAATTACTACACTACCGGATTATGAATTATGAATTGAATCAAAATAGGAACAAATCTGAAAAGTAGTAAAATTATCAGTCCAGCACTGCTCGATGCAATCCGAAACGCGGCCCTAATATCGACTCAGCCTTGAATTCGTTTGATTTGTCTAGTTCATTAAAAATGGCTGACAGATCTCGGCAGAGAACTTAGCCGCTGAGAAGAAGAACTGCCAAGATTCTCAGTCAAAGTGTATGGTTCAAGAACCTTTCCGGGAACTGAGTAGAAACTCATATGATTGGATTAATCATTGTCTAACTCATTTTATCGAATGACTTTCTACCACAAATCGACTGACAACCTGGAGGACCAGTAAACTGTTTTGCCATTGGCCTCCCGGGAATGATTGAATCTTCGGCTTGAGATAAACCATCCCAAATAGCAAACCATTAGACTACTTTAGGTTGTGATCTCACTGTGAGGGTAACATGACTAATTATAGAAGACCGGCCGTACACCAACAACAATTTCCCAGTAAGTTTGTGATGCTGAGACCCGTATTGCTAGTTTTTCATGGTTTTACGGCACTTCAAACAAAATGAGAGCCATTTATAAAGTTACCGTAACTCTGAAGATTGCACATCGTCTATTGTAGGGAAAATAAAACATCCAACAAAAACAGTGCACGTTCTGCTGCACGAGGTCTCGAAATGTCAACGGATAATAAAACAGCACAAATTTCTGGTGCCAGTTTAGTTTTAACTATAGAGTGAAAGGAGATGGATGGAATTGGAGTCAAACCTGACCGGAAAACTGTCTTTTTTCTAACGAAAAACAGAGGAATTAATCAAAGATCGTAGGGAATAATTTGCATGTGGAAATTTTTTCTCTCCTGTCCCAGAAATTCACGCCTGAGTGCATCACTGACGGGATTTGAATGACTGGTTTACAGTGGTGTAGTTAAAAAGAGCGGTAAAAAAAATAACATCCGCTCAATTGGACGAAAGCCATTCAGTGTTCCAAATCTGTGGTATACCTTAGTCTGAGGAAGTCGTAGCACGCAAAATATGCGAGCCAAGTGATGGCCATGAGAGTGATCAACTAACGGCAAGCTGTACATGTCAGCGCTGAAGAAAATCCACAACTCACCCCGGAAATTTGAAGGCAATGAAGTATATAGAACTGATACAGGAAGGTGGTCTTGTCTAAGTAGGCTTTTTGATGACACCTCAAGTGTAGTGCAAAGGGGCATGTCCCATAGCCACTAGAGTCTACTACATGGCGAAGAGGAAACCGGCAATCGCGCCCCTGAAACATGAAGTTGCATAAAACCACATAAGGTCCGATTGTGTCAGATGTGCTAACAACCTGAGCGAAAACGCGTTGTCGCCTCCCACCAAAGGGACAGGCGTATCTCGGATTCTGACCCCTGACCTTCGTGGGGACAGGCGCTCAAACTACATGACCATCGCCTGTCATTGTTGCATTAGATTGTACGTTTTAGCAGTGAATCACAGTTATCAAGTCAAGTAAACGACTTAGACATTCTTTGGAGGGCGATGTTCGGCTTCTATTTGTTTTTTTATTCCGGTAAAAGAGTAGATAATTACTGAGTCTAAGTGTTGGATGCTTGCCCCTTTGCGCTCGTAGCTGGTGACTAGCCATTAACAACGGACAGTTGAGCTGGGGGTGATCAACATATGGTTTGGATCTAAACATGAAGTTCAGTAATCAAAGCTGTACAAAAACCGGGGCATACTTTGACGCACATGAGCAATGATCTGAATATAGCAGTAATGAGTGGATTTCAGAGTGGTTCAGCTATGATTGATAGGAATACCGATTCATTAGCGTGAGTCATTAGACGTTGGATAACCAGATATAAAATTGTCCTTGGAAAAAAATGACGAATTTGTGGACATTACCACTTACTTTGCTTACGGCGAGTATGTCCGCAATCACATCAAAACGCTTTTCTTTTGGTGTGTCCCCACGACGCAACAATTCCCACAGAGGAAGCAATTTGACCACAATATCTGCATGTTTCTTCGATTTCAGCTTGAGTTGCCTTCGTTCCCTTTTCGTTAGTGATTCTAAACAAGCGGCATAATAAATGGAGAGAGTGGTTATGAATGTTCGATAACACAAATCGCTTGCTAATGCAGACCGATCAAACCGTAGTTCGGGTATGGAAAACTTACGCCTTTTTTTGGTCTTTTTGCCCTAGAATAAACATGAAAGTAGTGAAAGGAATGTAATGAATAAATGCTTGGACAAACCTCTTCGCCTTCTTTAATAGATGGTTTCTTTTTACCGGGGGTGGATTTACCTTCCTGAAGAAAAAAAGAGAAAACGATGGGCATATGTTCAACACTAAACGTCATCATCATCATTAAAAGCCAATGAGTGACAGGCCAACCAGATCGCATAGGAATATTCCAAACTCTACCCAAATATCACCATACTCTCGAAGGTAATATCCACAAGGCAAATAGCTCATTAAAGTATCACGTCAATACACTAAACATATTTTGGATAACCGGACCGGGGTATGTTTTTATATGAAGCATACCCCGGATACAAGTATGCTGGAAGAAAAACATTACACTCGAGGTAACACAATTACTAAATTTCGGTGGTGCAACACGAAGCGAATTTCAAAAGAACTGTCACTCAAATATACTGTTTATTTTTTCGAAAATTCAGATAACTGTCACTACAGTGACGAAAAACTTGGACGGGTATAACAGAGTCGGGGAACGTTTTCGGAGAATTTCCAGCTAGAAATGTCCATTCTGCTAGCACTCTAAGGGGTACTACTTGTAATGAAACGAAATTAACTCGTCCTTGACACTTTCCACTATTGCGCAGGATAGTTCCCGCATTCCCAGTCTTATTGCATGCTTAACCCACACTCCCTATCCATTCTTGTTCAACTTCATTATGGACGAGGTGGTAGATGCTTTAGGAGGTCTTTGGGATGTAGGAGTCGAACTGGGAAGTGGGGGGAAGCTATGCGACCCAAATTTTTCGAGGTTAACTTAAAAAAGACTTCAAAATTCGCGGGGAACGATCCTTTATTAGCCGTGTTTTTCATACCACTAACTAAGCTGACCTTGTATCTCTGTGACAAAATTCTTTCAGATCTGGTCGCATCCTCTGCACAACTACCTTTCAAAATGCCGCTCTCATATTATAATACGATACCCTTCTCTGTCCAACCTCTCTAGAATAAGTATCGAGAGGAACACCTTAACATATTCACTTGCTGAAGTGCCACTCTCAATCGTTTTAAGGTCTTAATGTTTAGTTACGCATCAAAGGAGGACAAAAATCCTATGGTCAACATTCTCTTGTCTGTTGTTAGTGAATGACTTTAAAAATCGGGTGCGTTTCAGTCAAAATTCTTGTAGTGCGTCGTGAAGTAGCGCTGATGACGCAATGACCAATTTGCTAGGTTGAATCTTGCCAGGTGAACGTGCTAGGTAGGTAGCCGTATCCTAAGTAGGACAAACCTGTAATTTAGCTCTCAAATGTCATCGCGCGATGAGCAACTGCGCTGGGTGCTCAAGACAAAACAGTTGATACAAGCCAGAATTTCTTATTGCTGAGGCCGCATTATAGCTAAATTAAAAGCAACTCGAAGTAGTCAGCTGCATGCGTGATCAACGCCACCATCCCGATGATACCAAGGTATGAAAGCTCGATGATTTATCTTGTTTTGTTTACCTGCTAACATGAAAGTAAAGCTTTTCCGATCGGCTATAAAGTTCAGTTTGAACAACCAAGGAGTTTCCATAAATCTAGCACTGCAAGTAAACCTTGGAACATTGCCCTCGTGTGATAATTGTTAACGACGTAGGCGCTTTCGCGGTGATTTTGGGACGATTGGATTTTCCGGTGACCCCTCTCAACAGGGTACTGGAGAAAATGTAGTTTCTGGTGCTATCCGTTTCGAGAGACACCTTCGGCGGGATCCCGTTCGCATACATCCAGTGACCGGTTTTGACAAACAGTGTGGAGTAGCAGCAACAAATATTGAGGATAGGATAAAGTTAGGGGTTGGCGCAAATCGCTTGCTAGGGTCGGATGAGTGACTTGCTCTTCGTTAAAGCTCTCTTTTCCCATAGACTGCGCACAGCATCCTGGACGGAGAGATTTTGTCGAGTGGCAACCAGAAACAGAGAAATAGCAGTGTCACCAGTAGCGAAGATGGACTTTCGGTTCTCTCAATATTATACGACCCGGCAAAAACGACAGGCCTACGAGAGTCCAGTTCAGTTAAGGCAATCATTAACCTTGAATCAACGTGCTCTAGTTTTGGTTACTACCTTAGAGCATTTTCTAATCAAAGAGAAAAAATGAAACGATGATTAGTGGTAATTCGAACAATCATACAGAATGCAGATCCTGTATACAAGGAAGCCACAGACTGCGGCATCGAGCCATACCAACCATCGTCTGCAACCAATGATTGGAGGAGATCACATGGACCCTAACTCGGCAGTCTGGCCCCTCCCACAACAGCCAACCCTATGGTTAAACTTTTCATATTTTTCTCGTGCCATCCATTGGCTACCTCGACCCATCCGCCAATCATTACCTGCCTTGGAAAGCGGCGCACAACGAAGCGGTCGGTCTCTGGGCATAGAAAAACATACCCGAACACTCTTACATACCCATATTCAGTGCTGGTTCTACAGATTGGGCTGTAAGACCTTGTGCTTTAGGCCTAATCTTTGAGTTCTCTCACCATATTCCGCCAGTTTTGGATAGTGTGTCCCCAAGGTAGTTCGCATACGCAACTCATCAATCTAATTCCTCTGTGATTTTCACACGAGGATCTATCATCTTTCATGTGAATCGGTGGAACCACCGTTTGGCAGCGACCGTTAGAGGATTTGTTCGCCTACCCAGATTGATCTCAGAAATTTTGCTAAATCTGACGTTAGCACTTGGCTACGGTTCTCCTGGTCCAGCTACTGCATATCTTTTAGGAAAGTTGATATCCCTGATGACCTCCATTTTTGATGGAAAACTGATATCTTCCAGCATTGTTTCACTTGCAAGCATAGGTGAGAGGCCTGCTGTCGCAGTGGAACAGCTGTGCTGTTCCCTAAAATGCTTTCGCCTAAGCTCCAACCAGGGCACTTGGGGGCAAACCACTGAGCCATCAGGTCGCTGGTCACCTTACGTTCGAATTTCGTGGATCAATATTCTTGATCAAATGGTAAAAGTTGCGACTGTTGCCGATAGGCGCAGCTTGTACAGGTTCCTACATTTTTCCATCAGCCAATGCCCGAGCTCAGTTCTGAGGCCTTTGGTCAGCTGACGCCTCAGGAACCTTTACATCTCATCGCACGTGGCATCCGGGGGCGGATCTGATAGTTCCCAACAGATCAGCTGAGGTCGAGGATACCCGCAATTTCTGAAATTTGCATGACCTTGAGTCCTGCGTGGGGAGGTGAATTTGCCAATACGGTAATCATTTTAGGACAAATAAGCTCGGGTCTCTTTCAGTGGCCGACATACGCTTATGCTATAAATTCTTTGGAGTTGTTCGCTCCTCCCTTAATCATTTTGCCGGGTAGATTTCTCTATAACTTAACTTGTTTCTTCCAACAATTGAACGGTCTCGATTTTAGTGATTCCACTAAGAGTTATTGCCGCAATCGGTCTGAGATTTACAGATTCCATTGTAATTCGGCTCAAAGTAGGATGGTCAATTTGTCTCGGTCTTTCTGCGGCAACAAAATGTATGACTCAAAATTGACACAAAAACAGTAGTTGGCGTATTCGATATGGAAATGCGCGATTTTGGCCACCGAATAAACATCCATACCCACGAAATGTAGAAAGAACACTGTCGTTTACTAGCACTGAAGTTACTTTCGGTCGAACGTCAAATTCCATGACGTTTGATATATTCCTGGCATTTACCCACGGACGTTTTAAGCGATTCCAATGTGTGATATAATAACAGTCATTACCTTTTTTAGGTACTAAAATGAAAACCATCGTTTTTACTAACATTCTGGGAGCATGAGTTTGGTGCCAGAATTATGTTTTACAGCCGCATCACTGTGCTCTGACAGTGTCGAATTAAATGAGTATTATTCAGTGTTGTGACTATGTGACCGTTGCCCTATTGATTTCAACTCGGGTGGTGATGAAACATGTACAATCTAATTGTTCACCTCAGCGGACAAACGAGAGCCATACCGTTGAACCTGAGCTACCAAAAAGAACATCACTCAAAAACCCGGATATATATATATATATATATATATATATATATCACAGGATAGAGTCACGACTCTAGTGGAGTTGGCCTGCCTCGTTGCCATCAGGGTTCACAATGCCGAGAAGAAATATTTGTTGATCACGACTACGAAATTTGGAATGGAGTAGAACCACAAAAGGTCTCAATACACAGATTTGCTAACGAAAACGGCAACAGGGAGAATAAAAGAGCTACACGGCTTTGATGCGGCCTCGCATTCATATCAGATGACGAGCCGCTTCCTCTATTTTATGATAAAATGAGAAAAATGTACCGCGGAACTGATGAATCACAAAATCCCTAGGTCTAAAGTGCGCACATGCACACCAGTTTAAGTTATGAATGCTACTAAAGGTCGATATGAATTTATTAATTTCCCCTTTCTTTATCGACACAAAGAAATATAACAAAACTTACTGATGCTTGGCCTTTCCGGTTCGGGGGCTTTCCCTCGTCGGCCGGCGGGTTTCGAAAACCACGCGTTAGGAAAGGACTTTTCACTCCAGGCCTCTTCTGAAATAGAAGCAGTTCCGAACGATAAGAAATTTGTTGTATTTTCTGCACACTCGTATGTCACATTTAAAACCATGACCTCGGATAGAAGAACGGAATGATTAGAGAGACAATCCAGGACGCAATAAGTTCAGTGAGGAATATTAGGCAATAAGCGAAATCCACCGCAGAGGGACGCTTAGTAATAATCTTTCTGCATGGGTATTTAAAGGAATGTACGTACAACTTTGGACGTGAAAACGGTGTTTGGTATAACTGGATCCAACAAGCAGTTGGTAATGTAAATCAGAACTTCGACATATGACTGCCTTTCCACGCTACATTCAAGGCACCTTAAACCATTCAACAATTGTAAGACGGCAAGCCCGCTGGTCGGAATCT
>LUCM01004913.1:48292-64812 GCA_008360955.1 Fasciolopsis buskii
GGGAACTCTGAGCAGTAGCATACTTATCACTACCCACCATGCTCGATGCAATGGGCAGCGCGGTCCTGATTATCCTGCGCGACGACCGATTTAATATGGAATTATTTGTAGGCGTGTAACTCATGGGGAATAATGGACGGGTACTGCTAGGGAGTCCAGCCGCTAAGCAGAAGAACGATTAGGGTTCTCAACCAAAGCCTTTGGTTCTGACAAGAACCTGATCTCAAGGCAGCGGGGTATAGCTGAATGGAAGCCCATCTACTTGGATCAATTATTCTTCCACTCGTTTTCCCGACTGAGCTGCTAACTCAGATCAACCCCCAACTTGGAGGACCAGGAGACTGCTTCGTCAGGCCTCTACCCATTGACCTTCCAGGCATGATTGGATCTTCGGCTTGAGATAAGTCATTCTGTATAGCTCGTTGGATCATGGAGGCACGCAAGCCGTCACACCACGTCAAGGAGCAGTGTCGTTGTGACAATGAGTCAAAACAATCTCCCCGTGGCATTTTTCTCGCGCACTCCGACTGCTCGCGAGAAGCGTCATCCGGCGGTAAAAGAAGCCTTTTCGATTGTCAAGGTTGATCACACGTGGCAATACTGCCCCACAGGTACTCACCTCAAGCGGTCCGTAGCTTTTAAGATAAAAGGCCGTTAGGTAGGATTAAAAGTGGAAAAATTGAACGGTCACAACTTGGACTGTTGGGGCCCAGTTATGACATAATCCCTAGGCCGAGAAAAGAAAACAGGGTGGCGGGTACACTCTATCGTCCCATCGGCAGTTTTCTGTTCCATTTAACCAAATTAAAAGATCCACATCATTCACTTTGCCATCCCAGAGTGAGTCGAATGCCCATTTTGTTCGAAATAAAAATCTGACCCACTTTATTACAAAAATTAAAAGTAGGACTGCGCGATGCAATGTTTGCGCGGATATTAAAACACTGTTCTATAAACTGTCCTTTGGACATCTAATCAAAGCAACTGTTCGAAAGATTGACCATTGGCTTCAAGGGTCTGTTACTTTCGACGTCCCATAATTGTTCTATCGTGACCATCATCGAATACCCGCGCTTTTCGTTCGCGTTTCCTTACCCGGACATCCACAGCTCCACAGTCAACTCATCACAATATTCGGTAGACCGGCGTACATACAATCAGATCGGGGGACGAAGTTCATGTCGGCGGAGCTATTCGAGTATCTAAAAGACAAAGGTGTGGCTCTTAGCCGCACTAACTCACACGATTCCCAAGGAATCGGCCAGGTCGAACGCCCTTTGGAGGATGATCTCTTTGGCCCTCAGAGCCAGAGGTCTTCCTCTATCAAAATGGGAGGTAGCTCTCCCTGATGCCCTGCACCCTATCTGCTCACTGCTATACACAGCTACCAATTGTACGCTGCATGAGACTCCAACTTTCCTCGAAGATCAACCATCGGAACTTCTGTACCGACCTGGATAACGATCCCCGGTCTCGTGCAACTTAAACGTATAGATCGGCCATGCATATTTGAAATACTCGTTAAAAAAGTTGAGCTTATCAACTTTAACCCATAGTACGTTCGTGCCAGGCTGGCCAATGACAAGAGAGAAAATGACTCTCTGTGACGACTGCCTTGGATGAGCGAACTTCTAATAACAAAATCAGAATCCCTTCTTGAGTCAGAAATCTCCTCCACCCAGGTAAACCTCTCTTTCCACGAATGATTTGACAGAACATGTTCGAAACGAGTCATACACACTGACGCCCTTCACCCGGCATTGTTTCCGAGATAATCATGAAACAACAAAGAACTTGTCCATACGGTTCGCTAAAAAGGGGCTTAAATTAATTGCTCTTACGCATCTCAAGAATACACTCTATTCTACACACACTCGCACATTAACACTGAGACTGACAGTTCTCCCAGCAGAGAAGAATGTCGCGTTAATCGATCTTAACTTTCGTTTATTCTTCACTATACGTCTACCATATGGTTGTTCCATTTTCATTTCAGCTCTTGTTGAGTAAAGCGCACAATTCTGAATCGACTTCCGAACTCACTGTCGTACTTTCTGTTGTTGTGTCCGAACACAATCATTCGCGATTTTCTCGAATCCACTAGCTTTTTCCAGTCCAATAAACTAAAAGCCATATTCAATTATCTGGCACCATTAGCTTTTCGCTGTGAAAAATGTCACCACCCAGAAGTTGCTAATATAAAATCCTCAGTCTACGTACGTACAGCCAAGAAACGAAGTACTTGTTCGATATCTATCAATGAACCGCAATCAAGAGGTTGGAGAATCGGGAGCAGTTCCTGCACGAAGTAAGTATGTTTTACAACATATGACACTTTCTCTTCCATCCACCTCAACTTCATCGCCTATTCCCCGGGATCAATGATTTTAATGTGAGTTGGATACTACTAGGTTACGCAAGCCATAGTAGAGTTGACTCGGGAGACTTTAGCCCAAGCCTTTGATCAAATAGTCTAACCCAATGGTAGCAGGACGACCTGAGTCTTGGGGACCGGTGGCTGATTGCTGTTCCTAGGCCAAGTACAATCCTTCTTCAAAAACGTCGGTAAGCATGTAACCGTATGCTTCGTATGCCCTCCGTGGATGGTTTGGATCTAGGGTTTAGCAATCTTCCTTGAACTGATTATCAAAGACCGGTAAAACCGTTGGACAAGGCCTGCATTTACCTTCGTCCTCGCGCTTTAGTGGGAACAATCCACCCACGAGAAGGCAATGAGTAAGAATTCCCCGGCAAATGCGAATTCAGTTACACGGTCATTCGGGAACATTTTGATAGGCGTTTGGAAAGAGTATCCGACTCGCAGCCTGAGTCAATCACTCCAGACCATGCTGAGGCATTCAGAGGCAGTATGAAGCGTTCGTCAGAGCAGCTTTGTTGGCCTAGTTCCACACTAGACCTACCACTTACTCCTGCACGGAACGGCGCCGAAGTACTGGCAGCGAAGTACAGAAAACTTACGGGATCAAGCTGCGCAAATAGGCGAATTCCTAACGGCTGGCATGAGCCGATGGTCTTGTCTGAAATAGATTTATTACTACAATTATATTTTACAACTCGACACCATTGTTGCTTGCGTACACTAACCTTGCATTTGCCTATTTTTAAGTCATATCCTTCTGCGCTTGATTGACGTAAGGCTACTTCAACCGGCGATGACTTGTTAATCACCCTTCAAAAATTACTTGGTCACTTGAGTAATATCGATTTACAAGGATGATGATAGATTCTGATGTGAAAATCACAAGAATAACTCCGGCAAACACTGCATCCAAAACGTTCGTTTGGATTCAGTCAGATTCAGGTTGGACAATCATTCACCCTCCACCAAAGTGCTCTGGTTGTAGCTGCTACCTCATATCATCTGCTTAAACAGAAAAAAGGAGGGGGGGGTTAATGAAAGATCGATAGCAAAATAAGTTGAAGAGCTATATAGAAGAAGAAAGGTCCCGAATGCAAAACTGACTGCGCCACTGAGCCACATCATCTATTATCTCCAACCGTTCCTTCAGATAATGTCGTGGACCCCAACACGGTAGTCTAACTACACCTACATGGGACAGTCCACTGGTTAAAGTTTCCACACTTTGTACCCATGTCGTCCATCGGTCACTCCAAACTATTCTCCAATTATTACCTGCCTCGAAGAACAGCGTACAATGAGGCAACCATCCTTCTGGCATGCGCAAAACATGTCCCAACCAGCTCAAACTATTCTGAACTAGTGCCTTTTCTAAAGACTGGACTCTAGGACCCAGTATCTTATGCCTAACTTCTGAGTTACTTGCAGAACACTCCCGCCATATTCTATCAATACTAAGAAGTCAACGGTGTTCAGATACCGAAAGTCCACATAAATCTGCTCTTTGTGGTCATGCCTCGGAGCCGTAGAGTAGTACCGACCTCACAATTCCTATGCATACTTCACATCTGATCGATAACAAGTAGTTACGCCGACAGATGCCTCTAATTAGCAAATACCAATTGGGCCGCCTGTATACTCGAAGACACTTCATCCGAAATACGACCATCAGGTGAGACACCTTAACCCAAGTAACTAAATCTGTCCACCTGACCTAGTTGCTCTCTGCAAGGACAAGGTTCTGCTTTGAACCAATACAGTCCTGTACCATTTTGCACTTCGAAGGTGCAAAACGCATCCCAAACGTGCACACTATCGTTCAGATGATCGAGAAGAAACTGCAGCTTACTTGGATCTTTACTCAGTAGCACAACGTCGTCCGCATATTCCAAATCAGTTTTCTGTCTGAGTAAATATCAATACTACTATTATCACATGAGGATGGGGCTATCTCCATAAATATTTCGATGATAAAGTTAAGAAGGAAATGTGAAAAAGGCAACGTTTAGGAAAGCCATTTGGATTACCGAAATAGAGTCCACGAGATCCTACAACGCGATGGCTGGAGATCTTAGACGATAAGGATAGATACCGCAGCCAGTATAATCCTAACATCTAAATTGTTTTAGGGCATGCTGGATACACGAGGGCACTAGGGATCGCTACAAGCTGGAAGAGGGGAACCGGAAACCATGAACTGGAACTTGGATTAAAAGAAACAAGGTCTTATTAGGCCAGACATGGTAATGAGGCGAACGACAGTCACGTGCCTTCTATCACCAAAGTGACCGGTGTTTCTGAGACCCGGACTTCTGACTTCACGCTGGATGGAGAGGAACTAACGATTGTGGACCGTTTCACTTACCCTAGTAGCTGCACAACGAAGGACAGTAACACTACGCGAGGTTAGAGCGGTGTACGCTGAACTGAAGGACTCGTGGCGCCTACCTGATACTTCACTCAAATTGAAAGGTCGGGTGTACTGTGCCACAGTGCGCTCAGTTCTGCTGTATGGTTGCGAGACATGGAGTATGCGTGCCGGAGATGTATGTCGCTTGGAGGTTTTTGATCACCGATGTCTACGCTGTATGGTTAGAATTGGATGGAGTGACCAGTTGAGTAATGCACGGGTCACGATTCTAGTACTGGGTGCCGGTCCAAGGAACATCCTATCGCCGAGTATCGAGCTAAGTAAACTTCGTTGGTCAGGTTACGTGTTTTGCATGACCAACGCTTATCTACCCTACCGCGCTCCATTTTCCATTTCCTTCCACAGAGTAGAGGAAGCCACGTAGAGGTCAACAGGTGAATTGGCAGTGCATAGGTAAAGTAGACATCCCATGTTTCTGTATCTGGGGGCCAAAATATTCACCAACCAGTTGGCTGGAGATACTGAAAGATACGACACCAAACCGTGAACAGTGACGATCCTGTTTTCATTTTCTGTCTAGTGCGAACGACTGAAAAAATGTGCTTGTATGCAGTCAGAGTGCTGGCTACTACGGCATTCTTTTTTCCCGCTCACGTAAATCGACTCCCTGCTCACCTTGCATATTTGATTTCTTCAGTATCGTGCAACTCAGTGAGGAAACTAGTGGATAGTGAGGCTTCCCTTTTGTTTAGCGCTGAACGATGATGACGATAACGCTCACTGCACAACTAACCCAAAAGAGAAATGAACAACCGACGGTAGTCAAAGGAATTTAGCGTCTGCCTCCAAAAAGGTCAGAGGTACGAATCGCAAAACCTTCGGTCACTTGATGGTAGATAGCAACTTATTGTCCCCTGACTCGTTACCATACTTGACCTATTGTGACCTTGTGCTGTTCTGTGCGACTAAGTTTTAGTGTCACGATTGTCGGTTCCCAACAAACTCCACTCCCCATGTAGCGGGCCCTAATGATTGCGAGAATGCTGATTCCGCTACACCTATACTTCGTCATGAAGAACAACGGCAGAGGTAAGTTGAAGAACTATATAAAAAAGATTTTGAATACAAGGGCGGCAATTACTAGGACATCAAGCCATTTCATCTGTTGTTCTTAACCATCGCTTGGGGGGAATCTCTTGGATCCCAACTCCACAGTCTTAGTGTATCTACACGATCCAATCCGCTGGCTGTTTTTCCGCTGAACATTTCGACTAAATTAACTGCCTCGGAAAACGACGTACAATGGTGCAGGTGTTCTACAGGCATGCGAAAAACATACAAATCACCTTAATACACCTAGATTTAATGCCACCACTAAAGACTGAGCCCTAAGACCAAGTGCTCTGAGCCTAACCTGAGAGTTAGATAAGATTATTCCGCCATATGACACCAATATTACCTCGCTGGTATGGTGTAAACTCGATAATTGATACCCGGATGAAAGCCTATACCAAAGATAGGTCAAAATGGTGAATGTTAGTCGAGTCTATCGTATATGCGAAGGCAACTCGTATGACATAAGACCACCAGGCGACATGCAACTAGCCAAGCAACTAAACCTATCTAGATCACGTAACCCTGTGTATTGCCTGTCTCCAGACAAACCAACGAACTGAGCAAACTGCGCACTTCGAGGTCTTTCGCAACTCGAACCTAAATACAGCTTACCACCAAATCTCCATACAACAGTGGAAAAATTTTACTGTTTCCAAGGTTTGTGACACGCTATATCATTTATAAGGTGCATCGTTTGGAGTCCACAACGGCGCAGATGGCTTGCAGCAAACTTTTTACGACACCAACAAAGAACAATCTGGTGGGTGCGCCTTCGCCCATAGCACTACAGCCTACAGCCTGAGTCGAAAAGATGCCACCGAAATCTGAGAAGCTGTTCCAAACACGGCAAAAAAAAATAGGCTCGCATTTAACGAAACTGAAAGTATTACATTTTTATTGCAGGTAAACGTCTCGGGATTTGAAGCCTCAAAGAAGATAGTTAGACCTGATACTGAACGACCCAAACCACCGAATACAGCAGGTTATCCCAACCTCACAGTGTAAGCGTCGGCACACTGTTCACAGCGCACAACGCACTTTTTCGACAAAACAAACCCACTGGTTCGCAATCACATTTCCAAAGCCACGAATCATCGCACAGTGCTACAAAAAACTCAAGAGTGATCTCGAAAAAATGAGTGACCATGGAGACTGACGTATATTCGGCTAAGGAAACCGACGTATCAAATGCCCCATATGCCACAAGGCTTATTCAGAATGGTGTGCCCATGTGTTCCATCATTACCATTATCATCGCGCAGCGCTATACAGCAAGCCAAACCCCACTGACCGCTGCCCAATCCCCAGAAACACAAGTTTCAATAAAAAAGAGTCAATACGCAAAGAATGCACATATAACAGCGGGAAAAGATAAAAATGCAGCAGCATCCATCACATGAAACAATCAAACTTTGCAAATGCATGCTGCCAATCATTCAGATTCCGCGGATGATGACAACAACATCGTAACTGTTCGGGATTCACTGCCATCTCTTTCAGTGTTTCCAGCCAGCTAATTGACGAGTATTCCAGACTCTAACCACGAAGACTTAAGACGCCTACTTTACCTAAGTTCACTGTACATTTTCTCATCCCGCGTTGCCACGTCATCTGTCGACCTCCGCATGGCTTCTTTCATTCCTTAGGAGGAACACAAAATAGGACACGATATGGTTGGCCAGTGTTTGCCATACGTCACAAGCGACCCAACCAGCGTTGTCCATTAAGTTTCATACGCTGAAACACAAGTGCTCCAGTCGAGCGTAAGCTGCCCTAACCTTGGATATACGCGTATTTACCTCCACTGCCGAGCTACCATCATTTGACCACCAACGTAGGTGAAACGGTCCACAATCGTTTGTTCCCCTCCATCCGGTATCAAGTTCGGCACTACTGTCATCCAGTCCTGTTACACCACTTTACTCTTTGAAGGTGCAAAACACATGCCAAACCGAGCTACAGACCTCGAGAGTCTATCTAGTGCCCGTTGTGCATCGTCCGCAGACTCGAACAGGCACACGAGGTCGTCTGCGTAATCCAGGTCGTATAGCTTTCCTCCATTTCCCAGTTCGACTCCTACATCCCGGAGACCTCCTAAAGCATCTTCCATCGCCTCGTCCATGACGAAGTTGAACAAGAATGGAGAGATGGGACACCCTTGTCGAACACCGCCGGTCGTTTCGAGTGAACTTGATAGTTCACCGTACACTCCAACGCGACCACTAGTAGGCAACTACAATGCTGACAACAGAATCACGAACTGCGCTGGCATACCGTTCCGGTGGAGAGATCTGCATAGTGCTGTCCGATCCACGCAGTCGAACGCGCCTTTGAAGTCCAGAAAGACTACGGCCACAGGGCAGCGGTGTGTGTGGCGCGTTTCCAATAACTGTTGATGCAACCTCGACTTGGCCGAAATCCGGTCTGCTGTTCGCGGATATTAGTCTTGCGAGCTGCTATCAAACGGCGCAGTATCATCGAGGCTATCGGAATTAAACTATTCCCGCTATGAATACTACAGTCACCCCGTGTGCCCTACTTGAAAGTCGGTACAATCAGTGACGCACTCCATAATTACAAAACACACTCCTCGTTCCAAACGTCATGAACACGGAGGCGAGTGATTTCATCAGAGCTTCCCCACCCAATTTGAAAAGAAGTGGTAGAAAGTCGTCGGAACCGGCTTTCCTCCTCTTCAGAAGCCCAATATTTCATAGCACTTCCACGTCCGTTCGGGGATCTAGTGACATCCCCAAAGGATTCGCAGCTCCAGACCTCGGACTAAATACACTAGCGAGTGGTCAGCTAAACTGATTATTGAAGTGCTCCGCCCAACGTTTCGGCCTTTGTTGTCTACCATGGATGAGCTTTTCATTCCTATCACACACGACTTCACTAACCGAAGTTCGTCGCCCAACGCTGCTGTGTATAAGCTTGAACAGTCCTTGACTGTTACCTGGAGCGGCGCCTACTTCCACCTTTTCGGCTACCCTAACCCACCAGTTTTCACGGGCATTCTTAAGACTTATCGTCAACTGACGCTGCAACTGCCGACGCATCTTGATCACTTCCTGACAGTTAGGCAGCTGGCGTTTATGCTTCATTAAACCCAGCGACCCTTGCGAGATCCAGTGTCTTCGGTGAACGCTAGATCTAGGACCACAAGAGAAATCTGCTGCCAAATCCATCGCCTGCTTAATATGATCCCACTGTTCGTCTGCATTGCTACTGGTCGCATCTCTTAGTTGACCAGATAGTTTCAGTTCGCAGCTGTTGCGAACAGCTAAATCAAACTAGTTCGAAAGCCAATTCGGTTGGTAGCCTGGGTCGATGATTAGTGAGCTACCGCAGAAATCGCATTAAAACCAACTCATGGTTCGATTCGACGCACATGGTCCAGTACGATCTACAGTTTTGGACAGAACCGCCCCAACGACAGCTAACTGCGATATGGTCGATCTGACTCAAGGTACCTGTCGAGCTAGAGTGCCATGTCGAAGTGCGACGCGAACTGCGTCGGAAATTCGTTCTAGATAGGAATGAATGATTATCTGCACAGAATTGGAGAAGTCTTTCTCCGTTGTCTGTTCGCTGTGCAGGCAAAGCGCATCGCCTACCTAAACTGGACTCCGATGCACTAAGTGCTCCAACATGTACATTAAAATCACCTGTCACTACTACAATATCAGTGTTTGCTCTTCCGAACAAGAATGACTAGCTCGCTACGAAACTCGACTTTTAGCATGTGAACGCTACAGTCTGTTCGGGCGTATGGGCTTAACGCAACTTCCTTTCGGACTCCGGCTGATCGCTGCAGTCTCACGGCGCACAAGCGGTTGTTAAACGGGATTCAGTCTGAAAGTGCCGCTTCAGGCTTCTCGGTATCAGAATCTTTGGATAATGGAGTACCGATTACGCAAACCTGACGACCGACAATAACGTCGAAACCAGTCTTTTGCTCCCGGGCCAATTATGTTTACTCATCCAGATACTACTTACCACTTATTTATTTAAATCCGAGTTTTGCAGACTCATCACCGACAAGTAAAAACATCAGCCGTCTTTATATACGGGCTTTTATCCGTAATCAAAATTGCAAGCACAATGTGGACTCAGTATGTTACCTACCACATTTTGCGCAGATCGAACACCCATCACGCCGAGGTGATCGTCTGCAACGCACACCCAAGGTCAGTAACTGTTCCGCTCAGTTCAGTTGAATTTATGTGTTGCGCCAGTTCGAAATCAGTAAACCCAGTTCCCTTGGGCTGTGGGCAGTCTTTGAAATACCATACGTAAAAACCGGGTTGAACAGAAAGAAAACGAGGGGAGGGAGTACCTACACTGTGGCTTTGGGCGCGGTCGGAATTGTAGTAGAGCCAAATTAGATGGGCAGCTCGAAGTCACTTAAATGGTACAAAGTTGTGTGCTTTGTTTTGGTTCTGTGCTAGTTTTTTTACTTCCAGAAGGGCTACTGTTTCACAAAGGATGGATAACTAGATTTTTTTCCTGAAAACGGATTTGCCCGTTGATCATACGATTTTCCTAGGGGACGCATGCCACATGAGTGCCACCGCGCGAGCAAAAAATGGGATCCCAGGTAGGCCTGGGATCTGAGAACTACTCTGGATTATCTCCTCGTTGCAGACGGAGGGAAGAGATCTAAGTATTTCTCTGACTGGCGTGATGTGAATAGATGATATATCAGGTTATCACCTCAGGTGGACTTCAGATCAAAGGCAGAGGTTGAGCTGTAAAAGTCTAGAAGGAAAACGCGTATCGGTAAGCTCTCAGCTGATTTTTGGAGGCTCTCTGAATCCTTTCGAGTGTTCTCCGACGAGGCCAGTGTGCATGATCTGGCTCCCGTATTGCTGAATGGACCAAATGAGTGTTCCGTAGATCGCCCAGAAGTTGTTCTTTGATATGTGCTCGAAAGACCTGTACATCATGTTTAGGGCAGGGGAGGCCGCTTTATTGAGTAGCTGCCGGTGATGAAAAAGTGGCGGTTACCGTCCGTAGGAAACTAATGCTATTAGCCGATCGACCAAGTTAGCTTCCCCATTGTTAGAGAATGCTTCCATCTGCTGCGCCCGGGTTCATGCTGGCGCCATCCTCCGGCAATCTGCGAGCGCTCTCTGAGACCGGATGCAAACTCCGATTCGGATGATCGGGAGGTGGCATTGTCCGTATACTTAAAACAGTATTTATGTATCAAGCCCTCCCAACGAAAAACCTGGTGTATCCTGGGTCTTGTGTAGCCCTTAGCGCCCAGATCTATCACGCCCTCAGTTCTAAAGGTTTACTTTCTGATACGAGGGAATGTGGAGTCCTACTCGCCCATGACGCCGAGATAACGCTACTTTTCGAGTGATCCGCGCTACTCAAAGCACCAGAAAATGCGCAAACACATTTAATTTGTACTTGTACAATCATAAATTCTTGTGTTATTTCATTTCTCTTAATTTTTTAAGGGCCAGTCTCTGGTGGACTTAGATGGGAAGGTTTCAAGAACATTTAGAGCCCTACTCTAAGGGTTTCTTTACTCTCTGCATCCATGAATTCTTGTGTTAAACTGATACAAAAGTAGACTTTACAATGCGTGAACACAGTTTGACTCTTCAAGGATGACGCTATAGCACGTTTCTGATTACTCGGTGATAATGCCCACTCCGGAATTCGTTAAAATATCTTTGACAGTCTTGCAGGAAAAATAAACGCTGGAAGCGGACCAACTCTTATTCTGCAAATTTTAAACCGGTGCAAGCAGAGATCGTCAGACGTTGAGGGTATTGAATACCAAAATTGACTCAAGATTGCGTTGTGAATTGTTCCGCACTCGCATAAGTACATCCTGGCCATCCTCGAACAAAGAACTCAACAATAATATTTTATTCCTCCTACACTGAAAGAACCTATGGGCGCACATGAGAATAATGTGCGATGACAAGAGCGTAAACTGAATAAAAGACGCTCACTGACAATGGTTGTAATATCCATAGTGCAGCAAATCACACACATTTTGTGCCGTGTTTGGTCGATAAAAACGCAGCTGGTAACAGATGGTTGCGTGCGAAATCTGAGTCCAAAGAGACATTTGGTCTGTGCCATTTATCAAGTTTTGCCAAATATCCCTTAGGCCAATACATGAAAGCAATAGACCGGATGGATCGTCAACGTCATGAATAGATCAATTCATGTGATGAGATCCCTCCTTGACGAAAAAAAAGTCAAACATGATAAAACAGGTATTGCACTGCGCGAGAAAAACGTCACAAAAATTACGAGGGAGAAAGTCGGAGCGAGCGACTGAGGGAAAGTATAGTCTACTGAGCGGTATGTTGAACGAACACCCACAGAATCAGAGGCCAAATATTAGGAGCGCACTGTCTGGTGGCAAATAGGGGGGACGGCGATGGATGGAAAAGGTGCATTCGTATATTTCTGTTGCGTTGTGGGGTTCGTTGTGAGTAATTTTGAATTCGTAAATTTCACTTAAGATTCACGATAGGGGCGGGGTTGAATGACGAATACGATTCTGTCAGCTGTCTGATGGAGAACCGGAGACACGGATGGGGCAATGTCAGAGCGCTTTAATGAAATACAGTTGCCAAACGTATCATCCTGCCACCGGATTTGCAGATCATTTTGAATGTTCATCAGAGAAGATGAGCGTCAGACTCAAGGAGAAGAATGATGAAACGTACGTATGACATCAGCTCATATCGGATCCAAAAAAAACATTTCCCACGCAACCTTGTTTTGCAAAGTATGGGTAACGGTAACTTTCAGAAGGGGCACTAGGAAACCAAAAAATAATAGTGCAAATGAACATTGTCAATCACCACAAACAGAAAATCATTTTAGAAACGGTCTCTCCAAAACGTATTCTATATGGTCTCCGAACGTACTGCTGAAAAAACCGAAGAAGAACTCCTTCCATCAACTCCGACATAGTTTGGTGCCCATCTACAAAGGAAGAATAAAGGCGCTCGACATAAAGCTACAGATTCTCAGCCTTTGTCCTGCTTTCATATTCCCTTCTTTCTAAGCATGAAGATGTCTACTTGAAACAACCTCTGCTTGTTTGTCGTTTAACCATAGGCCACTGCAACTATCGGGACTCTGATATCAATCTTGCATTCATCAGCGCACTGGAGAATTACAATGTCGGCTGAATAGGAAATGTATTGCAACAATTACAATAATTTAAGCAAAATGTGGAAAAGTTGGCAAATATGTAACTACTAAATAATTAAAAAAAATAAGCCCCTGTGACCGATCGTTATTATTTTCTAGATCCGACAAACAAGTAGCTAACTGTTTTAAATCCTTGGATCTTTTTAGAATCAACATAAGCGGTTGGCGCCGGATATTTACCGCATCGAGAGCCACCTTCAACATTGATCCTTGTAAAGAAGACATGCCGACGGGGAATTTATTTATCCCCATTCAAAACAGTAACGCACCTTATAACGTCTCTTCACCCCCCCAAGATTTCTCAATCGGGATAGGAAAGTCTCCAGTTTGTTTCCTGGTCACATGCTCGCACGGTGAAGTATGCCCTCCTCTGGGAAAAAGATAGCTTTGTACGAAACATGACGCACTTGACAGGATGGTATGCTTTTTCGACTGACCGCAGAGGTTAAATTGACGGGTGCTTAGTTTGCGATAGTACCGCTAGAGACACCAAAACTTACGGATTTCGCAGGTGATCTGGCTATGACGGATCACAAATCATCCGCATTTGGCGGCTCTGGCATCGATCGCGAAGTCCGTTTTTATGAAATACTTGGACCGTCGTCACTTTCGCTGTCCGCTAGAACCACTAGTTTTTGCAAGGGATCATTTACAATGGACATTTCTCATTACGGTTCAGTACATCTTCCGCATCTAAAGAAGGCAGCTCCATCAACTCAATAATGAGTCACTGCAACTTCACAGCTTGATCGTTGTTATCCGCGAGCAGTCGTTATAACGGAAGAACGGATTTCGCAACCAAACTCTGAAACTCCGCTACCTATTACATTTTTGCCATTATTTGAAGGCGGGAAACCATTTGCATCAGGCGCTACACATTCTGCACGGAGACGATAGCCGCAGAACGTAGTCGCTTATCTAAAGATGATTGACAGCAAACAAAGAGTTATCTTTAATAAACTCACCAACCATGAAATCTAGGTGGACACGACAGAAAATAAGCTACTTACTCTATATTCACTCGGACTATGAAAAATTGGGTAGAAGCATAAGTTCGCATCGCATGAAAGCAACAAATCATTACAAATTGCTTCACATTTAAGCACCGTATCTACTGTGTGGGGCAGCTGGTGGCAAAGAGGATTCTTATTTTTTAAGAGGATAAAGGCTTTTGGCACTATCGAACCAATGCTTTCTTTGAATTGACCTCTTTCTCGTGGTGAATGTGCCCTTAACACGGCCCACAAAATAAGCCAATCGCTGCACCGCTCTTTATGTGGTCACAATAAAAAGTCAACGAATCATTTTGTGAATCAGCGCTTTCTCATCTCATTCTCTCAATTTAGACCTCCCCAGCTTCTTTACCACAACATTTTCACTTTTCCTTAGCCTCCTTATTTGTTCACCAGTGGTGAATAGACCCTTCCTGATTACCAAGAGCTCACCTGATAACTCATCCTTACTTACCAACGGCGATTCAATCGAAGAATTGCTTTGGCTTTCGCCTACTTTTTCTCTTCAGCAGATGATTTCTGATGAATGTTGATGCCAAAAACTAAGCGATTGCATCATTTTTACTTTGGTTTAATTTTAGGAAATTATCGAATCATCCAACATAGAAGTAGATTAACCTGCGCACTAATTCACCTATTTCTCTGATTCCTGACAGATCGGCTGCTTAAGAAGAGAGGCTAAGGTTTGAAGCAACCATAAATTCTCACGCAATCGTCAGCACGTTCATTCAAATGGCTAACACCCACAGATTAATAGAAATGTTCTTCAGTCCGGTTTTGACTTGCAAGATCTGCGTCGACGCCGTACTTTACGCCACAATCCACATGATCAAACTTGGATCCGGCAGTAGAAAACAGGGTAGCAGGGTAGCACTAGGTCTCAGTTAATGTCTGTTTTTTGATCCTTTACCTCTTGCGGTTCTTAGCCAGCCACATTATCCCCTTTTAAAGAAACGGTGCAATTCTCTCAGGCTAAGTGCCGTCACTAATACAGCACTGGTTTTTCTTACTTACTATCTCATGACAGTTATCCTGTTCCGTTTGCTTTTACATATCCCAGCCTTTCAATCAGGGCGTAAGAGCAATTCGTCCCTTTCCTGATACACTCATGTGTACTCACCAGACCGACCGAAAATACGACGTGGGTCACGAAACGTAATGATGCCTTGGATTGACTCTGTTAGTACGCTCAGGCACGTGCTCCACAAAAAGTGTTGCAACAGCTTGTCTTTACCCCCCTTTTCCGAAGTCCTGAGCAGTAAACCCCCCGGGCTGCAAAAGCGACAGCGCCATGCCTTGCAATCTTGGAGAGAAAAGATAACTCCAAGTATTTGCGAAGAATAATCGACACATCGAAAACCGTGATCGGGCGAAGGATCGATGGAAAGTTGTTATTTATGCCCAACCCCTCCTCTGTTAGAAAAAGGGAATATAACTTCTAAAACATGGAATTGAAAGAATTGGAAGAACCTTCAGCCTTATATTGGCAAGACATCGGTATAGATCCGATCCGGCGAAAATAACAACTTCCCAATGGCAGTTTTATTCCGAAGTGCTATAGGCCAGTACGCCATAAAGCGGTATAGGCGAAATGAGTTCTCAAAATGCACCCATCGCCCAGAATATTTTATTTTCCAGTCCACCTTCCCGCTGTCCCATACACAAGCTGAGCACGCATGCCCATTTTCTCGTTAGAAGCCGTCATATACTCACGCTCAAACGCCTTTATGTTTCCCTAGAATGTTTCTTTCGTGGTTGCCCATCTTCTGTCGAACGGACAAAATCGGAACCTTCCAGTGTTCCTTCACTCTGGACGACCGCAATTATTCTAACTAAAATCTCAATCTATTCTGTTATTCGTGGACCGCACGATCGACGGCGCAATGCGAATTTCCTTATGTTGCCTTCAGTTACTGAAGAAAAATGCCTATCCCCGCTTTCCATTCTCTTGATACACTCTAACAGATGGAATCTTTTTTAACATTTCTTTCTTCTTAGTGCTCATCTGAATTAGCCGTTGGGGTCTTTCTCTCCTTAGAAAATTAGTGTATTTTAGTAGTAGGAGATTGTAACAGTGCAAATCAGTGACGGATAGGTGCAACATCATGTGGTGAAGTTCAACAAACCGTTCAGAGCCTGCCCGGTAGCGTAATGGCTAAGGCGTTCGACTCAGAATCGTTCGTCCTGGGTTCGCTTCCCAGTTCGGGTGCGGTGGATATGCACTGCTGATGATTCCTAACAAGGATGAAACAGCTGTACAATGCTTCCATGGTTTCTTTATGGTGAGTTGAGCGGTGATATCACACGGTAAATTAGTGTATTTCACAGCAGTCTGCAGAGACCGACCGGGCACTTTACATACTGATTCAATCGCAAACACCAGGTCAGGAAAGACCCAGGATTTCTTCCGACATATCTAATAATTATTTAGACCAACCACCAC
>LUCM01004913.1:64822-80222 GCA_008360955.1 Fasciolopsis buskii
GAATAATCGACACATCGAAAACCGTGATCGGGCGAAGGATCGATGGAAAGTTGTTATTTATGCCCAACCCCTCCTCTGTTAGAAAAAGGGAATATAACTTCTAAAACATGGAATTGAAAGAATTGGAAGAACCTTCAGCCTTATATTGGCAAGACATCGGTATAGATCCGATCCGGCGAAAATAACAACTTCCCAATGGCAGTTTTATTCCGAAGTGCTATAGGCCAGTACGCCATAAAGCGGTATAGGCGAAATGAGTTCTCAAAATGCACCCATCGCCCAGAATATTTTATTTTCCAGTCCACCTTCCCGCTGTCCCATACACAAGCTGAGCACGCATGCCCATTTTCTCGTTAGAAGCCGTCATATACTCACGCTCAAACGCCTTTATGTTTCCCTAGAATGTTTCTTTCGTGGTTGCCCATCTTCTGTCGAACGGACAAAATCGGAACCTTCCAGTGTTCCTTCACTCTGGACGACCGCAATTATTCTAACTAAAATCTCAATCTATTCTGTTATTCGTGGACCGCACGATCGACGGCGCAATGCGAATTTCCTTATGTTGCCTTCAGTTACTGAAGAAAAATGCCTATCCCCGCTTTCCATTCTCTTGATACACTCTAACAGATGGAATCTTTTTTAACATTTCTTTCTTCTTAGTGCTCATCTGAATTAGCCGTTGGGGTCTTTCTCTCCTTAGAAAATTAGTGTATTTTAGTAGTAGGAGATTGTAACAGTGCAAATCAGTGACGGATAGGTGCAACATCATGTGGTGAAGTTCAACAAACCGTTCAGAGCCTGCCCGGTAGCGTAATGGCTAAGGCGTTCGACTCAGAATCGTTCGTCCTGGGTTCGCTTCCCAGTTCGGGTGCGGTGGATATGCACTGCTGATGATTCCTAACAAGGATGAAACAGCTGTACAATGCTTCCATGGTTTCTTTATGGTGAGTTGAGCGGTGATATCACACGGTAAATTAGTGTATTTCACAGCAGTCTGCAGAGACCGACCGGGCACTTTACATACTGATTCAATCGCAAACACCAGGTCAGGAAAGACCCAGGATTTCTTCCGACATATCTAATAATTATTTAGACCAACCACCACCGCATCTGGAAGAGCAAAAAGGATCACCCAGACTTATCGAGTGGGAGTAGCGCATAAGGAGAAATATTGCAATAATTGAACAAATGGCGGTAATGCATATTTCTAGATTCGCGAGAGACACATAAAGCGCAAGCCCAAATTTTTAAAAGGTTGACGCATACAGAACGAGAGTAAAAGAACTCAAAACGGATAGAGGAATGTATGCAAACCTGGGTTAGCCTGGATGCATACTGAAAATTAGGTTCAGAATCCGGAAAGCAATAGGCAATGCAAAGTTGTTCCAGTCAAAAATCAAAACTGAAAACCATTTTCACTAGATTCTATGGAGTTTTCTGGCACTATTTTTAAGCGACGTACCCCGAGCCATTTCTTGGTTATGTGCATAAAACCGTGTACTACTGGCGCGAAACGCAAACAGAGTCAGAAGGCGCGTTTCGGAACATGGCCGACTTTCCCAGATGTTAACATAGTTACTCAATGGCCAGAATATTTAAACTGAGATGATTGAAATTAGTCAAACCCAGGCGGGATATCTTGCAAAGTGGAAAAAATTGTCGCATTTAGCTACAATAAAGAGACGACGATATACCGACGACAGCAGGAAAGACTACGCCAAACTGTTTGACAGATGACATTTTATGGAACGTTTTTTCCAGAGTAAATATGGAATCCCCAAGACTTCTGATTAAATTTATACAAGTTTATACAAACAAGTTTGATTTGCGATGTAAAAATAATTACGAAGTGAGACCAGTCCTTAAATGCATTGGCCATGAATAACCTCCGTGCTGTCATTTTCCTTGTCGCAGGTTTGCTCTTAGGGGCTGTTTCGGGTCGCGAACTTAAGGTGGCATACAAGCCATTCCCGCTGCAATAGCAACTTGTTTTTGAGCAATCATGGAGGTAAAACTAAACAGGAATATCCAAGCTGACCAGTAGCGTGGTTTGAGTTGAACGGACCAGTACTCGAATGCTAGGACTAGTTGTAAGCGTCTTGCCAGGACTGGATAGCAAGTGGAATTGAGAGTTGCCCGTACGGGGGCGAAGCATGTAATAGAACGTATGCACTGGGTGCGGGAACTGAAACGTAATAGAGGGGAGTAGACTGGCGTGAGTTACGGTGATTAATTGACCGGAGGCAAATACAGCCATCACCCGATTTAGGATTGGTCATGTGAATGAAAATTTAGGGACAGATTGCAAGTATTGGTCTCAGCTTGAATCTAGTGGTGATGACTGGTCTCGGAACTCGGGAGCAGCCGCGAAGAAATTGAATAAGGAAAAGAACAACGTCAGGATTTATGATGGGGGACAGAGAATTAAGGCCGACTGGTTCTAGGTCAACTCAGAGGAGTTTGTCAATGGTACATAGAACGAGTGCCCTGGTTAACAATAAGTGGGCTCGTGGCGAAAGGTAACCAGGATTATTCCGGGGTCAGGAGAGGTATCGTTTTGGTTGTCCTAATGACACAAAGTAATTGGGCGGCAAAACGTTGGTAACCAGTTTTGAGTATCAGGCTTTGTTTTTTTACAGTTATCGTAGTAAGCCAACTTTGTCCTGCTGACCCAGGAAACAAAGTGGGTATCATTCTGGATAACGTTTTTTGCCGGCCTTATTATCGACAGCTCGCTGACAGCAATGTTAATTTCAATGTTCACCAAGCCCGTCTAGTCCATTGACATTGTTTAAAATGCGCTGCCAACCGAGTTGATCCTTGAGATTTCGCTGTCATTTTCATTTCTCAGTGGGCCATATGGCTATCTGAGGTCAAAACGAGCTAACGATTCCGACCTGATGTGGGTCGTGTCAGGATCGTCATCTAAGAGTGTGTAACCTTTTGCCTATCGTTGCGCGGAAATCAGTTTGACGGGAAAAATGCCCAGTTAGACAAGGTCATTTTGCTAATTAGTGATTCTGAGGTGCTCCCTGCCGGTCACCTTGAATCGCTGATGGGATTTCATAGCGACCAAGTGCAGTAGCTGATGATTATTGACACCACTGCCTACTGCATTGTACCCAAGTCTGTTATTGCTTTCTTCTGCTGTGTGACTGTTTCTTAAGCAAGCGAAGCATAAGCCGAGATTTTGGAGCCTCTTCATCGAGCAGATGTTTCTAGTTACGGGAACACAAAACACGTTGCTACCTGATGGTTTTCTTCGCACCACAGGCAGTGACGCGCTCGCCATTTATTGTTATATGTCATGAGATTTCTACTGTGGCTAGGACCAGGCCGGAACTTTTCTTGATCTTTTCCGCCAACTGTTCAAAATATTATGGAGTTATTCTGACCATTGATGATACGACCTCGGATAGTTCCCCGAAACATTGGAAAACAACTGCAAATTTAGGCAATATATAGGCAAAGGAGAGCAGTTCTGTGGAAAAATACCAGTGAGCAGCGGATAAAGTTCAAAACCACCGCATTATCCTTTCGGTTGCGCATATTCCAGAGCAGCTGAGTCTGTGACTTGGCGGACTATAGCAAGTTCCTCCAGAACCAGGCTTATGTATTACTGGTGTTTTAGGTAAGGAAGAAAAACTGACATAACTTGTTGCGCTTACAAGATTTTATAGGATTTAGTCTACAGAATTTTTTATTAGCGGCCCAAAGTACATAACGTAGAGCAGCAGACAACGTTGTGGATTTTATGGGAACCTCGAAAAATGCAAAAATGTTGCGTATAGCAATTGCAAATGTAACAGGCGCAGGTTTACGGCCTGTCGGGCAAGATAAACAAAACGAGCCGATGGTAAAATGCGTAAGAATTGAAACTGTGATGAACTTAATGCTCAATAGGCGACTGGGACTACCCAATCGCAAAAACAGACTCTTGGGCCCGTAATTCCAATAAGACGTGATGAAAACGCACTTGAAGTAAGGGGACGGAAAAAACAACGAACTCCTCCAGAAACATGCCCAAATTCGAAGAAATGCTCGATTCAAATAGACGTCGCTGATACTTTCGCGAAATAAGCCAGTGTGTCAGTAAGCTAAAACAGCAACAACACCTCTGTACTGACCAAATGCATGAGTCGTTGTCCCGCTGAATTCTTTTACTGAGGTACAATTTTTCCCGCTTAAAAGAAACACTTCATATTGTGAGGAAAGTGTCTGTAGGAACTAATCAAACGTGCAAAAAACTTTTATTCGCTAATATCATCTGACGGATACTTTTTTGCCTTTTCATATAGCCTTCATTTTGAACAAGACTTTGTTCTATTTTGGATAACCATTTAAACAGTCAGTGCCAGGCTCATTGGCAGAGATGCGTCCTTCAAGGTCATTTTTGAATTATGAAGGGCTTCATATGACTTTTGAATCAATCTTATTCAAATTGAGGTGCTTCTTTCTCAGCAATTTTAAGGTAGTGAATAAAACATGTGGACTTTCCGGTTGTGCAAATCAAGCTGTCATCGCTGATTAGTTTGATCTGGATTTTTGTGACAAACTTGCGCTGAAATGCTTGATTAGCTTACAGATTCTATGGGAAATCATTTCGATAATTTTTTCATCTTTCTTGACCACGTGCAAAAAATAATTTACATTCTTAGTTGATAAATGTCACGAAATACTAATTTCTCATATGCGATATTTTTGCGTCATGCCAAGCGGCAGCCCGGCCATCATCACCATGGGTTGTTTTGAAAGATTTTCAAGAAACGTTTCCTTTGCATATTCAGATAGACTTCTACAGATTTAGTGCTACATTTTGCTGGAATATTGCGCCAGACGATGTCGTTAAATTACATCCCGAATATATCTCCAGTTGGAGGCCCGAACTAATCCAGGTCTTTTCCTTAAACCTTCTCTGCCAGCAAACATTTCAACAGTCATGCAAAATTTCCTCACCTCTATTTTGTGAGTTTTGCTGGGAGCCGCATGAATAACAAATTTTTCTTTCACGATGAGTGGATGCCGTCCACCTGTTTTCTGGCTTCCCAGATTTCAGCTTCTGTGCTGATTAACAATGGGACAACAAAAGAACAGGGGTCCGCCGGCTTAGCTTCTCACTCCCAAGTCCGTTTTAGACTTTAGGATTCATACCGTATTGTTCACACTGAAATGAAGTTCAGCATCCGTACTGTACCTGCCTTGACCCGGGGCCAAACCATTACCAAGACGCAAAACGAGAACGTGGATGAAACAAAGGGAAAATAGAAAGTGGAAAAAAAGCAAGTAAGCCGGATAAAGGTAAGTTAAATTCAGAATACTTAAATCAGTGAATAAAATGCTTACAAATTAAACAAATAAAAAGGGCGGTAACAAATGGCACAAAGTTACATTTTGCAGTCCCATTCAATGCTCTGAACAAAGCTGAAACACTCACCGGTCAGTTAAATTCAACTGTGGTGCAGCTGAGGCTGCAGCGTGACCACAAAGGCGAGAAGTAAATATTTTGACATTCTAGTGGTTGATGAATGTAACCAACAGCCTGAGGAAGTGGTCGAGGCGGAATCACTGAGTACATTCAATGGGGAGAGAGCTGACGCATGGTCATCTGTGTTTTGAGAGAAAGTTGTGCCAGTTGAGGGACTGAGTAGGACGGTCGAACGGAACAATTAATAACGATGAGCATCTCTTTGTGATGATGTGAGCGACGGTTTGATTTAACTTTCAGAATCTAACGAGGGCTATCACTCTCCTTTTGTCAAAGCGCGCCATTCCCCTAGAGCTTTCGGTGCTACAGGGTGAATGGTTAGGTATGGCGCCGTACAGTACTGAAATCTAAGTGAAGCAAACGCTCAAATGAATGGCAACGTGGTGAAAAATTTCAAGATAATTTAAGGTTTAATAGGGATAAAAGTTGGTGACAAACCCAGGAGGGCCGCCAAGCAAAGAACGAGGGGCAGCGGTGCGAAGTTATGATAATCTCGCTCTAGGTGAAATAACCGTGCACAATTTTTCCGCAGTAGTGACCGTGGCATTGAACCCACCATTGAAATTAATGTGCGCTGATGGAACCAAATCCATTAAAACATCACTTGGTAAAATGACGTACGAATTACTCCAAATGTTGGACTGCCATAATGCACGTGCTGAAAATCGGGTCAAGTGATGAGAACATCTGCCAGTTTGGTATTATGAAATAATGGAATGCAAAAGTACGAGGCATGTTCTCTCGCCACGAGGGTGAAAAGTAGTCTCTAGGCCTTTCCCATTTCAGCGGATGCGAGTCATCCGCAGCGAACCTATTTTCATCCGGGAAACAAAGTGGTAGTGGTCGATGCTAAATCTTCCTCATTCCCATGCACGAGCTCTGGAAGCTCGATTGACCTTCGGGGTTGCTGCTGACCGGTGCAGGCTGAACTGGATTGTGCGGATACGGCTTGGGGCCTATTGTGCACCAAGGTCACTGGGTGTCGCGCACCCTTGAGATGACCCTCGTGCATGACTCAGATAGCGGCAATAGGTAAATGGAATCAAAAATATCGCGTCAAATTCCCAAAAGTATTTCGAAATTGACTTACATTGTATCTCGAAGTTTGCAATAATGCCTGGTGTATTCACAAATAGTCTGCTCGTTTTCGATATGATTCTGCTGACCTCATCCCTTGTTACAGTAAGGCGTGACCAGAAATAGTGCAAGGGATCTGATGTTATGTGGTTGAGAATAGTACAGGACATTCTGCTTTAAGGTTTTGTCTTGCCCTTCGCAGCAACCCCATCAGTGTGCATTCGAAGAGAAAGGCGGTTATTAAGTATTCACTTGTGCATATTATTTCTTACTTATTGTCCCGCAACATGGAACCTAACTTTTGAAGTGGTTTCGTCTGGATTAATTTCTCAGTCAATGAATCTTCATTCTTCGGACTTATTGGTGTAGCTTTGTATGGAAGTTGCTAGGCCACCATCCTTTATGACTGGTTTGAAACAATGACAGTTTGGAAAAATATATAGATGCATTTCAAACACCCTGGTCCAAAAGACTTCAAAAATTGATTTTTTTGTGGTTACTTTCAAAATGGTAGTTATCTACATTGAAGTTTTCATATGCCGTTCGTTGCTTCTAGTAGAACAGACGTCTTGAAGTGTTTTCCAGGGGGTTTTCAGCGTTTTACGTCGTTTCGAAACGTGCAAAGTAAGACGCACTGTAATTCCTTGTCTTATCGGCGACCCCATGCCTCCACTACAGGTTTAGACGGTTGTAGGTGCATTTATCTGGGTTGTGCCGGAGAGACTAAGTAGGTGCTGTTTATAGTTATGTAACTCGAACATTTGAAGCAACAGTCGCTCACCTCTGTTTCGATTGCCTGGTTAATATTTCATCTGTGGACCGAGTCAGGTTTCAGGATGCGGTTCATCCTCCATTATTTATATGGACTCGGAGGTTAAGTAGAACCCCTCTCTCCCTGCACTGATGAGTGTATTAAAGCATCATGTGGCTGATTATGATATTTTCCGTCACAGACTCTCAGCTGGCTACTCACCCCGAGCGGACGTCTGTGCTTAACTTGTTTTGTCCCATCCTGGCAATTCCTTCTTTGGGAAGGAAAGAGGTTCGAATCCCATATCTGCAGGTCACCTAGGTGGTAGACGGCTTCTTACTACACCTGATCTAGCGCGGTTCTAAGCTCCTGCAAGCATTTCGGACCAATATGGCGAAATCTCTCCCGTGTACTAGCCCCCCTCTCTGTTTCACTGCACTCATGCTTCAACGCATGCAAAAACGTAAAATTAATTTGCTAAGGATGACAACGACAGCCTGGGAAATGCAGAATTTGATCTGAATTGAGTGATCTTTGGCTTCACAAATGCACTGTTCTTATGGTTGGTTCTCATAATAACTTGTATTAATCAAGTCTGATTACGGCTCAAAAGCCACCGGGACAGTGGGCAAATTAAAAAACCACAAAAGTAAGAGAAAAAGCAAACATTGCTAGGTTCATCATACGCGTTAGTTCTTCCAGATTCCTTACTCACGTAATCGACTGTTTCCAATAACCCGTAACTTACTGGTTGCAAGCTAGGTGTCAACGTTTTGTGGGGATAGTCTTGAGTGAGAGGGCTGAAGCAGCCCTTTTAGATTGGATCCCAGTCAGCAGTGACTTGTGCGCCATGAGACTGCAGGGATCAGTGGGTGTCCGAAAGGATAGTAGTATTAAGCATAGTTTATTTGTTATCTCGGCATACGCTCCAACAGACTGCAACACTGACATGGAGGAAGACAAGTTTTACGATGACCTCATCAATCTTGATCGGAAGAGCAAAGACGGTGACACTATAGTGATAGCGGGTGATTTTAATGCACAAGTAAGATGACTTAGTGCATCGGAGTCCAGTTTAGGTGGGCGATGCGCCTTGCCTGCACAGCGAACAGAAAACGGAGAAAGACTTCTCCGATTCTGTGCAGACAATGACCTATTTCCATCTAGTGCAAATTTCTAGCACAGTTCGCGTCGCACAGCGACATGTACTCTGAATCAAATCGACCATGTTGCAATAGGCTATCGTTGGTGCGGTTCTGTTCAGAACTGTAGATCGTACTGGACGACGTCCGTCGGTTCGGACCATGCGTTAATTTTAATGCGATTTTCGCTGCAGCTCAATGGCCATGGACGCAGGTCACAAACCCGATTGATTGGCTGTCGAAGGTCTGTCTGATTCGGCGATAAGTCTTAAGAATGCCCGTGAAAACTGGTGGGTTAGGGTAGCCGAAAAGGTGGAAGTAGGCGCCGCTCCAGGTAACAGTCAAGGACTGTTCAAGCTTATACACAGCAGCGTTGGGCGACGAACTTCGGTTAGTGAAGTCGTGTGTGATAGGAATGAAAAGCTCATCCATGGTAGACAACAAAGGCCGAAACGTTGGGCGGAGCACTTCAATAATCAGTTTAGCTGACCACTCGCTAGTGTATTTAGTCCGAGGTCTGGAGCTGCGAATCCTTTGGGGATGTCACTAGATCCCCGAACGGACGTGGAAGTGCTATGAAATATTGGGCTTCTGAAGAGGAGGAAAGCCGGTTCCGACGACTTTCTACCACTTCTTTTCAAATTGGGTGGGGAAGCTCTGATGAAATCACTCGCCTCCGTGTTCATGACGTTTGGAACGAGGAGTGTGTTTTGTAATTATGGAGTGCGTCACTGATTGTACCGACTTTCAAGTAGGGCACACGGGGTGACTGTAGTATTCATAGCGGGAATAGTTTAATTCCGATAGCCTCGATGATACTGCGCCGTTTGATAGCAGCTCGCAAGACTAATATCCGCGAACAGCAGACCGGATTTCGGCCAAGTCGAGGTTGCATCAACAGTTATTGGAAACGCGCCACACACACCGCTGCCCTGTGGCCGTAGTCTTTCTGGACTTCAAAGGCGCGTTCGACTGCGTGGATCGGACAGCACTATGCAGATCTCTCCACCGGAACGGTATGCCAGCGCAGTTCGTGATTCTGTTGTCAGCATTGTAGTTGCCTACTAGTGGTCGCGTTGGAGTGTACGGTGAACTATCAAGTTCACTCGAAACGACCGGCGGTGTTCGACAAGGGTGTCCCATCTCTCCATTCTTGTTCAACTTCGTCATGGACGAGGCGATGGAAGATGCTTTAGGAGGTCTCCGGGATGTAGGAGTCGAACTGGGAAATGGAGGAAAGCTATACGACCTGGATTACGCAGACGACCTCGTGTGCCTGTTCGAGTCTGCGGACGATGCACAACGGGCACTAGATAGACTCTCGAGGTCTGTAGCTCGGTTTGGCATGTGTTTTGCACCTTCAAAGAGTAAAGTGGTGTAACAGGACTGGATGACAGTAGTGCCGAACTTGATACCGGATGGAGGGGAACAAACGATTGTGGACCGTTTCACCTACGTTGGTGGTCAAATGATGGTAGCTCGGCAGTGGAGGTAAATACGCGTATATCCAAGGTTAGGGCAGCTTACGCTCGACTGGAGCACTTGTGTTTCAGCGTATGAAACTTAATGGACAACGCTGGTTGGGTCGCTTGTGACGTATGGCAAACACTGGCCAACCATATCGTGTCCTATTTTGTGTTCCTCCTAAGGAATGAAAGAAGCCATGCGGAGGTCGACAGATGACGTGGCAACGCGGGATGAGAAAATGTACAGTGAACTTAGGTAAAGTAGGCGTCTTAAGTCTTCGTGGTTAGAGTCTGGAATACTCGTCAATTAGCTGGCTGGAAACAACGACGGATACGGCTCGGAGTCGTGAACAGTGTCGATCGTGTTGTGTTTTTTTATCGAATCAAAATGATTGAAGACAGGTGCGTTTTTACAGTTAGACTGTGTTCCGTATGTTGGTTGCAGCAGCATCTTATCTTTTCCCGCCTTCCAAGGTCCAATCCCTGTTCCTCTTGGTTGTCTCCTCTTTCTATAGAAACGTGTAACTCTGAGGAAAGGCAGCGGTCAGTGAGTCTTGCCTTGCTGTTTAACGCTGAACGGTGACGTTGATGCTTGTGCAGTTGGACTGTGTTCCCTCTGTTGGCTACATTATCGTTCATATATTTTCTTACCTGTATAGGTTTACCCACCGGTTCCCTTCGCTTGTTCACTCTTTGTATGGAAAACGTAACCTTGCTGAAAATGTAGTGGTCATTGGGGTTTGTCTTTATGTTTAATGCTGAACGATGATGATGATGAAGCGGTTGTTGCGACTGCGGAACTTTCAATGGCTTGAAACTATGTAACGCTGTGACGGTAGGCCTTCTGGGTTGTTCCCCAAAACACTCTCTTTGACGCTCCGGCGAGCCTTGCGGAGAGCGAGTCTGTGAACTGTCATGTTCTTTGATCACTTCACTTAGATCTGGTTTTCTTCGTCCAGTAATATTAATCAATCGGTAACGATCGCGGTGGTTGCAGCATTTCTCATTTTCCCAACCACCACTGTCCGCGGTCACTTCTAATGCTTCTAACCATTTGACATCTCAGGGGTTTCCTCATCTTTTTATATATGCCATGCCGAGGGCCGGGTCTAACAATAGACTATCAGCGGCAGTTTAATTCACCGGGGTCCGTGCGGTACAAAATAATAGCTCTCCCAAGTACTTTTTTCTCAACCGTACCAATTTTTTCCGCCTCCAGAGCATCATAGTTCCAAATGTTTGCATTTCTTTTATATTTCCTCTTTTATTTTAGTTCTGAAGATTTGAGAAAAAGGAAAAACGGATCCAGACGACATCGTCAAAAGGTAGCGTATTTCAGATTTCATAATGTCCTCCTTTCCGTATACGCCACTTGTTATTTTTAATACTGTCGTGCTTTTCCCTCCTTCTTATCAAACTTAGGTCGAGGCGATTAAACGAGTCGTCTTTACCGTCTATCAATTTGATCAGCATTTAATGGCGTTTCTGGTATTCAGGATTTACTCAGCAAAGTCTGTTGAGACGCATGGTCATTTGGGAGTTGTTGGAGAGACGTTCAGTGTGAATAGCTATCTCGGCGCTTGAGACATCCACCTCTCATGTTCACAGAGGCAGAGGCGTGTTTGTCCCAGGCAAAAAGTGCACTTGAAGATCATTGGTGTTTGAACTTTTCCCGCGACTTTGCTGTATAATTCTGAAAGCTTTGTGTCTGCAACCATTAAGTTAGATCTGGACATTTGGTATTCATAGACCATTCTTTGGAAGCACCACAGCTTAAATAGATTAAGGCATTTGACGCAACATTTGCTCCCATATAGACTCCCTCGATATGCACTGTTGGAATGACACGGCCTGTCTTGAAGCGAAATACATTCCAACCATCAAGTGGAATAAGGTGGGCATCCAGGTTGATGTCCTGGAGATCGTTGAACACAAGGCAAGGTGGCTGAATACTAGGGTTAGTGCAGTAGTTACCTCGGAGCTTCTGATGTGCTTGCATTTTCACCTACTCTGATGTTCCGCTGAAGTAGACGCTCTCGAGGGTTGGAAGTGAACAGGTTTTTTTCCGCACCTGGAACTGCAATACTGACCACCAATTTCCAAGTTTTAAATACGAAAACTGCTTCCTATAATTGCTTAAATGAACTACTTCATCGGATACGTTCTGGTCGACTGTGCTATGTGGCTGATAAACGTACCCACTGCAGATGAAAGTTTGCGAAGACTGTTAGTATTTGTTCATCGGAATCTTCATAGTATCGTCCGAATGTGATGGTAGGATGTTGTTAGCAATTTTTGCGCTAGCCATAGCGTATAGATCCAGAGACCAAACGTCAAAAGACACTGAATGTGACGATTCATGTAGTGAGGACGTGTATCACGTATACCTGTAGATCGGTTTCCCCTATATGCCGTTCTCCGAGGCTGGCACTAGTTGGAAGATGGATCAGAGTGGTCAGTCCGTGACAAGCCAGAAGGGTATTAAAATTCTAATCACTGGATTGTTCCGAGTGTGTTGAGTTATATTACCTGGTTGGGGTCCACAAGATTTCACAATGCGATTGCCGGATGTCCTGGAGGTATGGCTAAATGCCCTAGTCAGTTGCCTTGTTTTTATGACATGCTTGACCTATGAGTGTAATGCAAGAAGCATGCTCTATACCCCGTATGGGCCACTGTGGGAGGGAAAACTGGCAACTTGGTGTAGAACCACATAAGGTTTCGCTGGGTTAGGTGTGATAACGAGCGATCTCCAAGTCTGAGTCACAAACCTCTGACCTTTCTGGAGTGTCGGACACGACTGTCCGTTTTTATACTCCTTTGGTGCCTGTTATGACTTTTAGACTTAAATTTTTCCTTCAATATTATTGGATGTTGCGAAGTAGCGATCAAAACTGGAGCATATTAGTTGAAGTTAAATGGCTGCACAAAATGAAGTATATTTAAGTGAGTGACTGTTGTGCTTCTGTTTGCCCTCGAAAGCTTTCTAAAGCGTTTCTTTAAGTAGTTTTTCATTTTCGTTTCGTTCTGATTGGTGCATCGTATATTCCTCTTCACTCCATAGGTGTGCATACCGCACCGCAGTATGGTGATAAAATGACAATGTCGATGTACCGCCCAAACCGTTGTGTCGGGCAGAACGTCCTAATTAATTCGCAAAGGTTCCAGTTTCACAAGCCTTCAGAAACTAGGTGTGAATGTTACAGCCTTTGCAATTCTTTTAACCAGCATGATTATCGTCATTGTTCCGAATACTTTACTTCACTGTCAGTAATACTCTTCTCTAACTCAGATCGTTTCGCTCAGCTTGCCCAGTTGGGACTTGCCGGAACCGGTATTACGCGTGGGTGATCGGACAATCTACACGCGCGGTCGACCTCCTTGGTACGACGCAGATGGCCAGGCACAAGAGCCATTCGTCATAGGAATTTGTGGCGGCAGTGGAAGCGGGAAAACTACCGTAGCCCGCGAAATTATTGAGTGTTTAGACGTACAATGGGTCAGTTTGCTCAGTATGGATTCTTACTACAAGGTAACTGTTTGAGCTGAACTGATCACTCCTTTTTTCTAGATTCGGGTCTCTACTTAGCTATGAGCTGACGCTTGTTTCGTGATCACCATTAGGTGCTGTTAAAGGAGTAGGCTAACATCAAGGTATTCTGTGAATTGGTTTTGGTGATCTCTCTGTAAGTCATCATTTGGTAGTGCATCAGGAGTAACTTTTCCTATATCTAAAGTGACCCTTGCCAGGTGTATTCTTCGGGATCCAACTTAGGTCGGTTTGACTCTGCATAAGCAGCTCGTGACCATAGTTGCTTGCGGACTTAAAATCTTATCTAAACTCAGAACGATTCTAATTTTTAACCTAAGCCTCATCCACTGTAGAATAAAAATATCTCACCAACGGTTCTTGACTACACAAATCTCTCGGAATAGGAAATAATCGAATTCTGATGACACGATTTGGGAGGAGGATTAACGAACTGGTAACGGTATTGCTTATGGTAAATGTACGTTGAAAGCGAAAAGTGGGACCAACTGTTGTCTACTATAAGATATCGATTGTTCGAGTCTTTTGGGTAGTGCATTGATTAGGGATATCGTGGCTTATTCGACTAACTTAGCGAATTCGTGCAATTATCTCAGTCGTAGGTGATTTCTTTGTTACATGCTTGACACGGTTATGGTGGGCCGTGGGTATTCCCCTATGGATACTGGGGTCCACTACATATAGGGGATCAGCAGTCATAATCCGGAAACTTGGAATAGCATAGAATCACACAAGGTATCAGTAGTTTATGCGTAACATCAAACCACGTGATAACGAATTTTTGCCTATCACGAAAAAGGTGCTACGAAACGGAATCGGATCGACGACCCTCCGATTACAAGGAAAGTATTCCGCGACTAATCTTTAAGATCTAGACTTTTCTAAGATTAATTCAAGCCGTTTGACAAATCTCAAGCGGAAACCCACTCTCAAAGATTGTGATTAGTGTCAGATTCACTTAACATATCCCATCCTAGTAGGCCAGGAGTAAAGCAACCATATTTAGCACGAATTTTGACGAACCGTGGCCGGGTTTCAGCCGAATTCCTGAGCAGCCTGTCCTAATACGTTATGATTATTCCTGGATGAGCGCTTTTATATTCTTTACGAGGCGATGAGCGTATCTTTTTATTGTTTTATTTATTAATTCCTTTTTTCCCCTAATTTGTTTTTGACCGAAATGCGACATTCTATACAATACAATACAATACAATACGAAAGGTCTAAGTTGCTGTGAGTGGTCTATTACGCGACTAGTTGATCGGCTGGTAACGGGACCATCACTTGTCTATATGGTACTGAGTGACAACGTCTAAATTCGAAACACGACTTAATAATCCGTTTTGTTGTCGTACGTGTACCTAATATTCAATACTTTTGTCGCAAGATGGCGCTGATTTGGTCCTCACCGGCACGACCGTCCATCCTGTGTGTGTGTGTGCGTGCTGAATGGCAAGTTTACACAGTTGAGTAAAATAATAGAATGTTTTGCGTCACACGGAATTGGTGTAAACTGAAGTTCTCCCCAATGCGAAATAAGCTTTGGTCTACAAACGGCGTTAGTTTTTTCAAGTGGCTGTTTGTGCTCCTTAAAGTTTTGTTTTGGCATTGTCCGGAACCTCCATGCAGCAATTCGAATTCATGTGCAAAATGTCCTCGTTGAACCTGCGCCACAAAATGCCGTCTTGTACACTCCAGAGCTGAGACAACGATGTGAGTCTGGTTAAGAACGCGACGTCATACGTACTACTTCACAATCATCAATCATCACCATCATCATTCAGCGTTAAACAGCAAGGCAAGCCTTACTGACCGCTGCCTTTCCTCAGAGTTACACGTTTATATAAAAAGAGTGAATATCCAATGGGAACAGGGAGTGGACCTGCACAGGCGGAAAAAGATAAGATGCTGCTGCAGCCAACACACGGA
>LUCM01004913.1:83429-103250 GCA_008360955.1 Fasciolopsis buskii
GAGACAGGTTGAATAAAAGAGGGGGAACTCTGAGCAGTAGCATACTTATCACTACCCACCATGCTCGATGCAATGGGCAGCGCGGTCCTGATTATCCTGCGCGACGACCGATTTAATATGGAATTATTTGTAGGCGTGTAACTCATGGGGAATAATGGACGGGTACTGCTAGGGAGTCCAGCCGCTAAGCAGAAGAACGATTAGGGTTCTCAACCAAAGCCTTTGGTTCTGACAAGAACCTGATCTCAAGGCAGCGGGGCATAGCTGAATGGAAGCCCATCTACTTGGATCAATTATTCTTCCACTCGTTTTTCCGACAGAGCTGCTAACTCAGATCAACCCCCAACTTGGAGGACCAGGAGACTGCTTCGTCAGGCCTCTACCCATTGACCTTCCAGGCATGATTGGATCTTCGGCTTGAGATAAGCCATCCTGTATAGCTCGTTGGATCATGGAGGCACGGAAGCCGTCACACCACATCAAGGTGTAGTCTCGTTGTGACAGTTCTTCACCAGATATCCTTCGAACAATCTCAGCCAACTCACTTATCTGAGCAGCTTAGTTCGACTAACACAGTTTGAAAATATGGTTAGACAATGAGTATTATTAACCGTTAAGATCATCACGTTCATTACGGCCCTCAGTTACTCTGCGTTAGGTCTCTTTGGCTAATCATTGGCGTCTTTCGTCGTAAACTTCGGACCCGTGGGCCATGTGCCCCTAAAAAGCCTTCTCTCTGCTACTCCTCTAGATATCACGTTAGCGGTAAGAGGCAATATTATTGTAATCGGCCCTGCGCCTGAGTCCGATAGATCGGTTTCATTGGTTATCTGTGTTGCGCAACGTTGGAACGTGCCACATGAATCACGATCATTAAACAGGCGTGGGTCTGATCCGATCCTGCCAGACAGCGAGCAAGCGCAAAACACAAGATCAGAGTGAGACCGCGTCATTCCACTGGCTACCAGCGGCCCGCTGACATAGTGGCATGATGGGAAGCCAGTGCTGTGGATATGCAAACCGAGAACACCATATAATGAGCTGGGCCAACCAAATCAGGATGAGCGGTCCGAATTCGACAAAAAACGCCATAAACGAAATCGCGTGAAATGCACCGAACAAGATCGGTCAATCAAGGCCCGACTGGGACAGCTGATGAACTGATGGCAGTCACACAGACGCAATAAAGAAAGCAAAACAACCCGTAAATCTGTGATGATTTTACTTAGTGAACGAGAAGCTCTGTACTGATTGAATTTGGTTGGTTTCGCCTGAGATAGTGGGAACAAACAATAACGATCTAGAACTAGGATCGGCTTACTGAAGAGCAGTAGTCGGAACAGAGGAACGCTGATACTCGACCAGTGGGGTTATCATTGGAATTCACCTTATCGCCACCCTGATATAGAAGATTAGTCCTGGATAGTTGATATGCGGCTAGCTACAAAGGTTTCTGGCCGGTTGGACTTGTTACGAATGAGGTGCAGAACTACCATGGAATCCGTCCATAGGATACTGAGACAGTTCTACGTTTCAGCAACTTAACAGTTTAAACTGCGGTAGTAAGCTCGAGTCTCGGAATGGAAAATACTTTCAAAGGAGTAACACAATTTTCCCATCACAAATGCTGTGATTGGAACACCATATCCGTCAGCCATGCGTACACTACCGCTCCGTAGCTTTACTGTGACGCTGGTATTGCCTGTTAGATCCAAGTGTTTCCGACACAAGGCGGCCTCGAATTTGAATGCTGGTAAGTTTCTTAACTTGTTGCACCCATTCTATCCATCTTCTAGCGTGACAACTGTTGAGAGTGTTGTCCCTTCCTAGCTTCGGTTAACGGAGCTCTTTCGGTAGCAGCTTAGCCGGAAGCAGAGCAGGAGCCACAAATCCTAGAGGATCGTACAGAGACGCGACATATGACAGAATCGATCTCCTCGTCGCAACTTCCTCAGATGCTTTAATGGTAAAACTGAAAGTATCTAAATCTCTGTTCCACTGCACGCCCAGAGGTGGGTGAGTGGCGTCTGGCTTCAAGTCTAGACAGAAAGCTTTATTCGCTTGGTTAATTGAAACCCCTTCATTTGGAGAGCTGATCGTAAGTGACTGACTACTTGCCAAAAATCGTCGGCCGATTCGCAACTGACGAGAAAGTCATCAACGTAGAATGATTTTCGTAGAAATTGAAAGTCGAATTTCGGAGTGAGTAATGAATTTTCGCTGATTGCTTTATTCAGACCAAACATGACGCAACACGGCGAGGATGTAGATCCGATGGGGTACACGGTCATTTGATACATATCCGGCGCACGCTCCAGATCGCCCTCCGTCCGTTGTTGTCGAGATACAGTTGCCTGGTAAAACATCGTCTAGATATCTGCCACTGGTGCTTATGTGCGTCCGCGGAACCGAGTTAAGTCACCGCACAAACTGTTCGCTTAGTCTGGATCGAAAAGTAATTGCAGTTTTAACGAAGTGATCTGATGTTTGCTACCACAGTTGAAAACTATCCCCATTTCACCTGGTTTCTTTGGGCGGATTACTGGATGATGTGATAAACACTAGGTTTTTTCTGAATCGTCTTCTTCAATACGCGAGCATAACTCGGCATTACCCTTGTCTATATAGTCACCCATTACGTTTGTATAGCTTTCTTTGAGTTTGGTATGTCTCACTAATATAAATTTCAGACCAAATAAACGTTTCTTTGCTCCTAACTAGTGATTAGGAAGGCACGGACTGCCTTTTCTCCAGGGCAGCTGGACTTCGAAATGGCCGCTCATCCACTGCGTCTTGGACTCTAGTGTTCCAAGCATCTTTTACCTTCGACCGAGTAATTTTCTAATTGTTAGAGGCTCGTTTAACCCCAAAGTCCACATTATCTCTAGTTCATTACAAGATCCATTTCACTAATGTAGTCCACACTCATTCTTCCCTGGTCCTGATTTAGGATCGATCCTATCCGGACCCAACCGTGGGGGGTGTGTATAGCGTACGGGTCACCTCGCCCACTGTATCTGTGTTTCAGTACCCAAGGTGCTGCCGGAACATTCATACCCTTCTTTAGTTGGTAATCTGACGTCCCTGAGAGGAGTCCAACGATCGTTGTTTCCAAGAGCGAAACGCCTCAATTCAGGGTATGTTTGACCGTCCAAGCTCTTTGCACTTCTATTAGTTCCTTTTCGGTTACAGAACAAGATAGAACCCGATAACACTAGAATATATATTAGCAGCCTGTATGATAGTGAAGACGGAGAGCGTTGCTGGACGCCTGGCTAAACCCAGTTCTTTTAATTACTCTTCATCTATCAGTGTAGAATATGAACCACGGTCCTAGAACATGTAGGTAGTTTTTTGATCCCAGTGGGCCAAACACCCTCACTGGCAATACTCCCATAGAAACCGCAGTCACAAGTGTAAGCTGCATGACAGTTTGCCGCCTCGTAGTTTGCCTTCAGGCAAACTGGCTACTCTTCACGAAAACTAGCCTCTGGGAGACCGTCAGCTCTATGAAGGAGCCACACTGCTCCATTTAAATAAGCCTTTCACATCGAACGCAGCGTTTTTGTAATTCTTTCGGCCTCGGGGATGGTTTGTTATCGTTAGAAGGTCGGCTCTTTCGTCCCTGAACTAGGTCAGATCTGAAAAAGTTGGCTGTCGTCCTAAACGCAAGGCAGATGATGCTACTTCGAACCACTTAAGCTAGAGAGCTTGTGGAAGCCTACAAACTATGACAACGTTCGGGAGGCCATATACTTAAGCTGACAGTGTTTTAACAGTTTCTCATCTTCCCTGCCAGCTTCATGAGCACCGCGGTGTCCATTCTCCTAATAGCTGGACGTTCACCAGGTTATCGAGGTTCGCTCTGATAATCATGTGAGATTTCCTGAATCGCCTTTGACGGATTCTCAACGCTCCCTGATACTCTTCCTCTGGTTCCAAGATGGAACAGTTTTCTATCGTCTCTTTAGCTTCGTTTTTGCAGTAATAACTTAGGTAAGACAAGCGATACTCATCGTCTATGTCTCTTTCCAACTGCGCTGTCATAGCTCAGAATAAATATCCAAAATTTCTTGGCTTTTACATCAAAATGCATAATATCTCAATGGATTAAGACAAATGCCTGTGAGGTTAATATCTGTTTCAAGTGATGACGCACCGGAATGAAGTATAAGGTTACGCATCAAGCGTTGAATTCGGCGGGATCTTGACCCTAGACACAGAAGTAGGTAGCGGTCCCAAATGTTCGGTCACTGGGGGCTCATCAACGTTTGGTTTCTCGTGAATTGCCGTTCCACTCCCGAGTAACTCTTCGTGGACTTCCCTTTTACCTTGGATCGTATGACAAAACGAAACTACACCTTGACGTGGTGTGACGGCTTGCGTGCCTCCATGATCCAACGAGCTATACAGAATGACTTATCTCAAGCCGAAGATCCAATCATGCCTGGAAGGTCAATGGGTAGAGGCCTGACGAAGCAGTCTCCTGGTCCTCCAAGTTGGGGGTTGATCTGAGTTAGCAGCTCAGTCGGAAAAACGAGTGGACGAATAATTGATCCAAGTAGATGGGCTTCCATTCAGCTATGCCCCGCTGCCTTGAGATCAGGTTCTTGTCAGAACCAAAGGCTTTGGTTGAGAACCCTAATCGTTCTTCTGCTTAGCGGCTGGACTCCCTAGCAGTACCCGTCCATTATTCCCCATGAGTTACACGCCTACAAATAATTCCATATTAAATCGGTCGTCGCGCAGGATAATCAGGACCGCGCTGCCCATTGCATCGAGCATGGTGGGTAGTGATAAGTATGCTACTGCTCAGAGTTCCCCCTCTTTTATTCAACCTGTCTCTTTTGTCTCCAACCAAATCTCTTTGCCCCTTCTGCCTGCCCATAGTGTCCCCACTGATAACACGCCCGATGCTCGCAACGGTTTGTTGTCAAATAGTTTAGTAGGTGATTTTTCAGTCTGTTAGCTCACATTTTCTCAAGCCTCGTCAGCCTCTGAATCTGGGTTCCTTCAATGTGCGCACTTTAATGCAAGCTGGCCAGCAGGCGTGTTTGGCTCTGAAAGTGGACTCACTTTCGATTGATGTCTGCTGCGTCAGTGAAACATGAATTCACGCTTCAAGTAGAGTAATTCAGCTAACTGCGCCAAACGTCTCGTTAAGATATTTTCTTCGTAGCTCAGTAGACGCAGCAGCTCAAGCTGTGGGTCAACGCTGTGTAGGAATAGTCTTGAGTGAGAAGGCTGAAGCAGCCCTTTTAGATTGGATCCCAGTCAGCAGTGACTTGTGCGCCATGAGACTGCAGGGATCAGTGGGTGTCCGAAAGGATAGTAGTATTAAGCATAGTTTATTTGTTATCTCGGCATACGCTCCAACAGACTGCAACACTGACATGGAGGAAGACAAGTTTTACGATGACCTCATCAATCTTGATCGGAAGAGCAAAGACGGTGACACTATAGTGATAGCGGGTGATTTTAATGCACAAGTAAGATGACTTAGTGCATCGGAGTCCAGTTTAGGTGGGCGATGCGCCTTGCCTGCACAGCGAACAGAAAACGGAGAAAGACTTCTCCGATTCTGTGCAGACAATGACCTATTTCCATCTAGTGCGAATTTCTAGCACAGTTCGCGTCGCACAGCGACATGTACTCTGAATCAAATCGACCATGTTGCAATAGGCTATCGTTGGTGTGGTTCTGTTCAGAACTGTAGATCGTACTGGACGACGTCCGTCGATTCGGACCATGCGTTAATTTTAATGCGATTTTCGCTGCAGCTCAATGGCCATGGACGCAGGTCACAAACCCGATTGATTGGCTGTCGAAGGTCTGTCTGATTCGGCTGTTCGCAACAACTATGAGCAAAACTATCCAAGGAACTAAGAAGTGCGGCCATTAGCAATGTAGACGAACAGTGGGATCAAATTAAGCAGGCGATGGATTTGGCAGCAGATTTCTCTTGTGGTCCTAGATCTAGCGTTCACCGAAGACACTGGATCTCGCAAGGGTCGCTGGGTTTAATGAAGCATAAACGCCAGCTGCCTAACTGTCAGGAAGTGATCAAGATGCGTCGGCAGTTGCAGCGTCAGTTGACGATAAGTCTTAAGAATGCCCGTGAAAACTGGTGGGTTAGGGTAGCCGAAAAGGTGGAAGTAGGCGCCGCTCCAGGTAACAGTCAAGGACTGTTCAAGCTTATACACAGCAGCGTTGGGCGACGAACTTCGGTTAGTGAAGTCGTGTGTGATAGGAATGAAAAGCTCATCCATGGTAGACAACAAAGGCCGAAACGTTGGGCGGAGCACTTCAATAATCAGTTTAGCTGACCACTCGCTAGTGTATTTAGTCCGAGGTCTGGAGCTGCGAATCCTTTGGGGATGTCACTAGATCCCCGAACGGACGTGGAAGTGCTATGAAATATTGGGCTTCTGAAGAGGAGGAAAGCCGGTTCCGACGACTTTCTACCACTTCTTTTCAAATTGGGTGGGGAAGCTCTGATGAAATCACTCGCCTCCGTGTTCATGACGTTTGGAACGAGGAGTGTGTTTTGTAATTATGGAGTGCGTCACTGATTGTACCGATTTTCAAGTAGGGCACACGGGGTGACTGTAGTATTCATAGCGGGAATAGTTTAATTCCGATAGCCTCGATGATACTGCGCCGTTTGATAGCAGCTCGCAAGACTAATATCCGCGAACAGCAGACCGGATTTCGGCCAAGTCGAGGTTGCATCAACAGTTATTGGAAACGCGCCACACACACCGCTGCCCTGTGGCCGTAGTCTTTCTGGACTTCAAAGGCGCGTTCGACTGCGTGGATCGGACAGCACTATGCAGTTCTCTCCACCGGAACGGTATGCCAGCGCAGTTCGTGATTCTGTTGTCAGCATTGTAGTTGCATACTAGTGGTCGCGTTGGAGTGTACGGTGAACTATCAAGTTCACTCGAAACGACCGGCGGTGTTCGACAAGGGTGTCCCATCTCTCCATTCTTGTTCAACTTCGTCATGGACGAGGCGATGGAAGATGCTTTAGGAGGTCTCCGGGATGTAGGAGTCGAGCTGGGAACTGGAGGAAAGCTATACGACCTAGATTACGCAGACGACCTCGTGTGCCTGTTCGAGTCTGCGGACCATGCACAACGGGCACTAGATAGACTGTGGAGATCGGTTGCTCGCTTCGGCATGTGCTTTGCACCTTCAAAGTGCAAAGTACTGTTGCAGGACTGGACGACAGCAGCGCCGAGCTTGATACTGGATGGAGAGGAAATAACAATGGTGGACCGTTTCACCTATGTTGGTAGCTGCGTGTCAAACGATGGTAGCTCGGCATTGGCGGTAAACACGCGTATATCGAAAGCTCGTGCAGCTTAAGCTAGACTGAAGGACTTGCTGCGTCGGCCTGATATTTCACTGAAGTTGAAAGGTCGTGTGTACTGTGCCACAGTGCGTTCAATTCAGTTGTATGGTTGCCAAACGTGGCTTTTTCGTGTGCATGTTCGTTGGCTGGAGGTTTTCGACAACCGATGTTTACGTAGAATGGCTAGGATTGAATGGAGTGAACTGTTGAGTAATGTGGGTGTCAGGTATTTTATATGTATGTTTATATATTTAATTATTTGGAAAATAATACAGTTTATGGGTGCAGGAGTGTGGCGTAGTAATCACGATACTGTTTCTGTGCTTCCGTGGATGTTTTCTTTTCCCATCTCGATACTGGCATCCACCACATGTTTCCAGGACACCGACAACCATGACCCCGAAACTTGTGATGGCACAGAACCACATGAAGCCTCGTTAGGTCAGGTGTGGTAACGAGTCATTCGACAGCGAGTTGCCCTCTATTACCAAGGTCATCAGCGAATCTGGCGTTGGAACCTCTGGTTTCCCTAATTGACAGACGGTTGGCCACGTGGCCGTAGCAGGTCCGTTTGGTTTCTCTGACCATATACCACTAGTCGGTAGGTTTGTCCGTATTGTTGTCTGTCAGTCATCCTTGTAAGTAGTGTACCGCTCCATCTGTAGTGGCTGACCATTTAATGTATAGTCCCATCTGTTTGATCTTGAGTGTCGTTTTAGGTGAATTTCGATGGACCAAATGGTGGAATACACCTAGATCTGATGCATAGTGTGGTTAGAATCACAAGACTTTTGATACAAAAATGGGCTATGCGTAGCTCGCAGATCTTGATGAAGAAAGTATCAGACATCTAACTAATCACGATAACCTACGGGAGAGAAGTCAGGCCGATTGTCCGCTTCGCTTCGTGAGTGGGAGGTTCCTCCATTCATTTTCTCGCTCCTGTTCCGGCCGAAAGTCGAACAATTTTGTGACTTCACATTTTTCTCGTTCATCCCACAAGCACATTGATCAATCAATCAGTCAATCAATCAGCTGATAGATCTTCGCCTTATTCTCTTGTGATTCTTCAGCCTTTAACTCCCGAGGATCGAGCTGATGTGGAAAACTACAATTTCGATCATCCGAACGCTTCCGACATCGATTTGCTCTATCATCATTTGTTGCGCCTACGTAGTGGAAAGAGCATCGAGGTGCCTGAGTACGACTTTGTGACGCACTCCCGAACGTCGAAAACGGTGAGCGTAAATTCACGTATATTTTATCTTCTTCGTAGTTGTTTAGCCTTTTTGTTGTTCCTGCAATTTATGCTGATCTTTCCGATGTTCCTTTTAGATGACAATCAATAACCAAGCTTGCTTTAGTTACTGTTAGTGTTCAGTGAATTTGATTGGGCAAACATCACGGACTTTCGGAATTGCAAGCTCTTTTAGCAGACATACTGGAACGCGCATTGTTCTACTCCAGACGTGAGCTTAGTCCTGCTATAGTGTTCAGAAACATGGCCGTTGCAGATAAGAGATTTGCGAAGATTGTCAATATTCGACCATTGGTGTCTTCGTAGCAACACTCACATATGGTTGCACGGTGTTAGCAACTCTGAAGTTAGGCGTAGAGTATTGGATCACAAGGGCCAGTCGTTAGAAAAGTCACTGAATTTGACTGGGTTAGTATGGTAAAGACGTGCTATGCATGGATGTAGTTCAATTTCCTCTACGTATGCCGTTCTCTGGGAGTGGGGACAGTGATTGGAGGATCGATCAGAGTGGAAAGTCCATGACGGAAAGGTGTGAGAATCCAATCATTGGACCGTCCCGAGTGTGTTAAGTCATTTCCCGGGTTGGGGTCCACGAGATTCCCCAGCGTGATGATTAAAGACAGCAGATTATGTGGCTCGGTGCCGTATTCATTGACGTTTTTGCATTCGAATTGCTTCTGTCCCTCTGGTAACTTTTATCACTTTTAAGTTTTCTTTTACTAATATTCAGTGTCGCGGGGTCGCGACCGAAACTGGATCACATAAGTCAAAACTTAGTACAAATTGATTGTAAAGAGCTACCCCCTGTATACCCTCATAAACCTCTGCTATTCATCAATTGTCCCTCGTCTACCTCTTCCACTTTTTTTTCCAGAAAACGCTTTACGGCGCCAATGTGATAATTGTTGAAGGCATATTAGCTTTCTATTCCCCTCAAGTTACCAAGGTGGGTAGGTTCAACCTTCAGTCTTGCTGCACTTTCTGTTATACATTTTTAAGTGCGTTTGTAGACTTCGGCATTCTATAGCATGGTTCTGGTGTGATGTGACAAATTTTAACTACTAGGAAAGAAAAAGCCCGATCACCAGGGTAATCCACTCCTAGATTAGTAAATATCGTCATCGCGCCAAAATCACTTGCGCACTATATGAAAGACCCATTCACTAATTCCTGCCTAGCGGTGTTCAGGTCACTGTGACTTCATGTCACAACAGTCATATATATATATATATATATATATATATATATATATATATATATATATATATATATATATATATATATATATATACGTGTTTATATAGCTTAAATCTGAGTACGGAAATGATGCCATGGGAACCTTAGGGGAAAGGAAACCAATGGGAAACGAGAAAAAATGACGTTCGTGCCGGGTTCATCGCGCGTCATCCCTTTCAGACTCCCGCTCCACACCATGGATTGCCCCTCTTAGTCCACGGTCCCTCTGTGGATATGGCACTGATCGACTAACCAAACCGAAGTAGGGATTGACTTAGAGACCATGCTCATCATCGTCGTTCAGCGTTAAACGGCAAGGCAAAGCCCACTGACCACTGCCTTTTCCTCAAGGTTGCATTTTTCTATAAAAAAGAGTGAATGGGCGAGGGGAGCAGGGAGTGAACCTACACAAGTAGGAAAATACAGAAACGCTACTGTAGCCAACACACGGAACTTAGTCCAACTGTACAAATGCACTTTCTCGATCATTCTGATTCGATAGTAAATGACAACACGATTGCCACTGTTCACGATTCACTGCCTATCCTTAAGTGTGTCCAGCCAACTAGTTGACGAGTCTTTCAGACCCCAACCACGAAGAAGTGAGACACCTACTTTACCTAAGAACGCCACGAATTTTCTCGTTCCACGTTGCCACTTCATCTGTTGACCTCCAGATGCCTTCTTCCATTCCTCCGGAGTAAAACAAAATAGGGCACGGTATGGTAGACGAGTGTTCGCCGTACGCAACACGTGACCCAACCAGCGTTGTCTACCAAGTTTCATATGCTGAAATAAGGTATTCTGAGAACCGGCACCTAGTATTAGATTCCTGATCTCCACCTTACTCACCCGGTCACTCCATCCTATTCTAGCGATATTGCGTAGACATCGGTGGTCGAAAACCTCCAACCGACCAATATCTCCGACACTCCATGTGTCGCAGCCATACAACAGAACTGAGCGCACTGCGGCACAGTGCACAGGGCCTTTTACTGTATCATGTTCCTGGCATTTGATGACAAACCTGGTCCACATGTGAGGAGAGAACAACTGGATGTTCTAAAATCTTTGGGCGCCGGTGACCGATAGTCCAGTTCGCATGTCTTTTGATCCATTAAATCGATGGCCCATCGCTCCATTGGAATAACCGGGGAATCCGTGATCCAAAAATGCGGTTCATACGTCTCTACTAACGCACGATTTCTCGAAGATAGACAAAGTGCTATAACCCTACTCAGTTGCAAGCCACACGCCACTTCCCGATAGCGCCAACGGAATTTTGTAGAATTTCATGAATATACCTCTTGACAGGCGAAAACTTCACAAATCTTCGACACTGGCTGTCTGTCGGCAACTGCTTATTCGGTGAGTATGGCTTCCCTTATTCAAAGTTTAGCACAAGATGGCCGCCCTTCTCGTAACCGCAGCCTGGGCTTTAGCCGGGTAGCATGCAGATCTCTCCTTCGCTACTTTCGAGGGCCTGGCGTATTTCATATCATTGATAAATGAGGCAAAGATGAACCATGAAAAAATGATCGAGTATTACCATGTAATGCATCCGATTTCCAACGAGGTGATCTGCCAACAGGTTTTTCTGTTACCCGATTGTTCCTGTTCGTCTCCATTGTCCGCTTTGGAGCACCGGCGGTCAGGACCAAGCACGTCAGATGACTTGAAGCACTCGTGCATTACGGTACTATCAAACGCGGTTACCTTGAGAGCTTTTAACATATTTATTGATTGATAATGTCGAAACGAAGATAGAATAAAGCATAAGTATACAAATTCCACGAATCGACGGTGTTTTTGAATAAATATGCTTGCTTGAAAGAAAGATGCATTCAGATGTTGTGCACTCAATTTGAGGATCGTGGGGTGATTGTTCGGGCTTTTCGTCGGTTGATCAAGATCGCCCTTCAAAACAGTGCCGCATATCTTTGCAACAGTTTTTGTGCAGATCATATGTCACATGAACCAGTACGAAAGAAGAAGATGAGCAAGAAAGATAAAGGAAAGAGACATGCTTTATGACATGCTTCGCTTATGAATGTAATGGAATGGATATTCCCCATTGCCACGGAGGCCCACTGCACGGGGGGCGTGGGGCGGGGAGAGGAACCGACAATTGGAGCGGGATCGATTCGGCAGGATAGTCTTCATTTGAAACAAATTTCCATTCGCAGTCCTTGACTAGATTCATCAACGGCTTTATTCACGGGTTCAACCTTTGTCTGTTTTGACAGATAGTCCTAGACAGAAAGAAATCTGTCTTTTTGTTCTATACATTGGTTTTCCAGAATTCGCACTTCGTTATGAAAAGTTTTCAGTGTGAAGCATAGTTTGCCATTGACAATTTATCGGAATTGTGTTTCGATGGTGGGAAGAAGTGTAAAAGTGCGGTAGTAATACATCCAAGTCCGGTGGTTTGCCGCTTTTGCAGAATGAGGGTCGTTGTCGAATCTCTCAAGTCGGGAGTATTCATCCATTGTAAAGTTATCGATTGATTATATTTTACGGGGTCGGTAAGCAATCAGAAGTTTTGACTGCGGCAGAAGAAGCTGGTGGAATCGGAGGTTGATACAATAGGACGTAGTGCTGTAGTAAAAGTTCTCCTGACATGCTTTGTGCATGAGTGCAATGAAAGAGGCATGCCCTACATCCACTAAGGCCCACTGCATGAGATGGGATGAGGTGAGGTGGAGACCGAGAACCGTGACCCTAAAACTTGAAGTGGCATAGAACGGTACAAGGTCTCAGTAGATCAGGTGTGGTAACGAGTCAGGGGACAGCGAGTTGCCGTCTACCAATGTTGATGGTTAAGGTGCCTTGAATGGTAGCGTGAAAGCAGTCATATGTCGAAGTTCTGATTTACATTACCACTGCTTGTTGGATCCAGTTATACCAAACACCGTTTTCACGTCCAAAGTTGTACGTACATTCCTTTAAATACTTATAGGGAAGAATGTTACCCCCTGACGTATGCTGGGCCTTAGAGTATCCACCTCCACGTCTTTCATTATCCAGCGGGATAGATGGTTTGTCAACCGTCTATCCAAACCATGTTGAAGATTTGACTTAGATAGGCGTACTTTTAGGTTTTGCCAGGTTGCGGCTAATTGTTTTCTTACGTATGCACCAGTTATACGAACGGGAGTGTTATTTTATCCACGTGTTTATACCACACCTTTCAAGTTGGTTCCAGGTATTAGTCGCAGCTGAGGTTGATGGTTTTGGAAAGGTCTCGATATCTTCTCGTGATGTTTTGATCTAGACCTAAAGTGCAGGTTCACCCGTTAAGATCTTCGAAAAATGCAGATTCCGGAATTGCTGCACCCACTGAGCCGGTATATACCCGCATGGAACAAGTAGAAATTCAGGTAGGCCGAAAATACATATTCAGATCTACTGGTGGCAAAGTTAGTATGGGTGAAATTAATATCTGGTGTAAATTTTATCCCACGGTTTCGTATTTGGATAATCCCTTATAATTTAAGAAACTGCAGTCTCGTCCAAAGGGAGTGTTGCAATATAATTGACAAGATTTGGAATGATGGCATAAGAAGTGTTTGACTATTTCATATTCAATTTAATAAATTGTTAGTGTTTGGTCCGAAGATGTCAAGTGTCTATGTGGTGGGATAGCGCACTCAAAGGTGTGATCGTAAGGAGGATAAGCTTGCGTTTTCCAGATTATTGTTTGGTCTTGTCAATCCAATTTATGTGGATTATTTTCACCAGTTAACGACAAGACAACAAATATTTGGACTTTCAGTTGTTCTTGAAAAAAATTATTGGACTCCGTTGCTCTCCGTCAAGTGCTTCTCGACGATAATTCCTTTCGGTGCGCATATGTAATGTTATTGCTTAAATTCCTCAACCTTCATTCTTCCAGACGCACACAAATATCATTGTAGCAGCACCACATAATTTCTTTCATTCCTCCCTATCTGGGTCGTAGGTCTTCTTGCTCCGTTTACGCGCTACCGCACAAAACAGAACTCACGTAGTAGAGATGAATAACTTGATCAAATTGTTTTTGTGTTCCCTTGGAGTGTTTGATTCATTGGTGCTACCCGAGGAGTGTTCGTAATGAGCTACCCAAGACATCAACGATTACTTTTGCATTATGTTTTGTTCGTTACTTTTGTTGTGCACATTCCATCGACTGGAATGTGCTTTATGGAGTTCTGTGACCCCATCTCACTAGTGTCTGCGGTCTGGGAATTCGCGAAATGCCACTGAGCTTGATTTGCGTGCGTATTTCCTGCTCTTATTCCGTACTGACTTCTTATTCCCTTACCACACGTTGTGATACGCTTGACAGTATTTAATGTCGGAAACTTTTTTCTCGATCGATTTTGATAGTTTTTGCATCGCATCTGTTATTGTATTATTGCTCCTTACCGCTAGCGACCCATTGGAAATTTGCGTGATACCCTCGTACCAAGTTTCAGGATCATCGTTTCGGTTGATCTTGTGTGCTTGACCCTAGCGGCTACGGGGGCTCCACTACAGTCGTGTGCGAAGCACATAATAAAACTGGATATTTTCGGGACCGAGTAAATAGAATAGTGATGGACAATGACTTGGTTCTTTACAGCACTCGTTTCTGTACTTTGTTCGCTACTGCCACCTTGTTGAGTGAAATGAAAGAATGCAAATGCTTATTATTCATTAACCGCCAGGTCGTAGTAGTTTGCCAGTCGTATCTATTTTAGCTAACTCGAATACAGTTCCCGAAGACGGGTTTATAAGAAACTACCGCATCACACTTCATTCTTCACATCGATCTTACGATGCACTCCAAATGGAACTTGGTTTCGTTGTGGTAGGAATGTTTTGTTTGCAAAAGCTAGTGCGTCACCATTGCAGAAAACCAATGAAGATGATTGACGATTTATCGCAGATCCTGCTATAGCAGTCTTGGTAGTGAATCGAGCAATGATCGGCAATGTTACGCTAAACTCGAGGTTATTAGTGAGCGTTGACGATGGCGTTCAAACTTTGTCGCTCTTGACTGGTTCTTCTGGGCCAGTTATTGTTGACTAAGATTAGCGTAGGGCAGACGTGATTCTTCTGCCATTTTGTTGGTTATTTTATCGGAGATTAGAACTAAACTTACGAACGTGTACTTCATACTAGATTAGCTTTTTGTGCATCGCTTCTGTGGTCTTCGTTTTTCATTTGCTCATCCTGATCCCGATCCCCATATACTTCCTCATTCTCTGTACCCCCTCCTTAGCTGATGGATTTGAAGGTGTTTGTGGACACAGACGCGGACGAACGACTTGGCCGACGACTTCGGCGGGACATCAGCGAACGGGGTCGGGATGTGAAAAGTGTGCTTGATCAGTACAACCGTTTCGTAAAGCCTGCATATGAGCAGTTTATAGCTCCGAGCATGGCGCAAGCGGACATAATTATTCCCAGAGGTAAATGCTAGAGTAGGCTTTGTTAGGCTAATATTGTCATATCACGCACAATGATACGCGTACGCGCACACAGACTATGTGGTAGATTTACGATATAGCTGAGTTGAAACAGTTTAAAGGTCACTTTAGCCTCATCACATGCACTTCATTTATGCTACATTTTTCAAGTTCTAGTTGGTCTGAGCACCTGCATTTTACTTACACCTTTTATACCTCGATGCTTGTTATGCATATATGTGTCGTTGGTTTTGTTTTACTCTTCTATTCATATATGGTATCACGTATCATATGAACAACCAGTAGTACTTATCGACTTTGCATGTTTTTACATTCATCCTGGGTACATCTTTTCTGGGCTGTGCAGCCTCACTGAAATGGATTGACCTTGAAGCCAGTGGAGGCTAGTGTACCCTTAAAGAACCAAACCGTCCGTCTCATGCTGGATCTGAGCCCCCCACTTATTATAAGACTGAGACTTTTCTTTCCGTGACTTATTGTATCCACGTCCTTTCTGGACGGTGCAGTTGTTCCAAACACAGGTGCCACATAGGTAGAATCTAATCTCCGAGATATCGCTGTTGTTCTATGCATCTGCATTGTGAAGCTAGGTCTGTAAGATCGGATTTAATTCTACATGCCTTTGTTGAAAATGGCGCTGCCACGTTCGGAAACGAAGTTACTGCGGTGGACGCCAAAGTGTTTTGGCTCCACTATGCCCCCGGCGGCGTGCACTAGGAGCAATGTACTTTGAGAAAACTAACGCACTACAATGCAGACGTGAAGTACTGGTGTTGGAAAATGATGCGAATTGTCGTTACACAAATGAGAGGCAATTCAAAAAGGCCGAGTAACAAAGACATACTTTTAGCTTTACTTTATCACCGCACCAGGGTGCTGTGGTTTTGATTGCTACCCCAGGGAACGAGAAACCAAGAAAGAAGGATTGCAAAGTAACTGATTAAAGAACCACATGGAAGGGGAAGGATTTCTAACTGCCACATTGGGCCTTATCGCCTAAGATATCCAACCATCAATTGTTGGAGGAGGGGAGTCTCGTGGGGCTCAAATAGATCTACTCACTTTACTTTTGCACGACTATATCCTACTAAAGGATTATTGGGCTCCATGAACATTGCGAATCATCGCCCAACATGCGCTGCGGTTGGGGACCGTGGAAATCGCCACCCAGATCTGCTTATACTAACGATGCCCACTGCTCCACCTTAGACTTAGACATTTCGAATCTTTCTCGGTGGTGCTAATCCATGTTTACAATTTACCTCTATGGCGTCTACGGCATTCTGAACAAGGTACGGGATACAATATTTGGTGAGAGAACTCCTGGTCAATGCGCCATAGTACGTGGTCAAACTACTGCAGTCGGCAGCGTTGGATAAATATGAGCATTTGTCCAATGTCGCTGTGCCGTCTTCTTATTTTTTCACTAGAAATTCTTTTTTCTTGTTTTATCCGAAATATTCGCCGTAGGCATCAGTAACCGAGTTCTTGCAACCTTCTGATACCCTTGATTCACAAAGAGCGGATTTCGTACCCATATACTAGCACTAGGCGGACAGCAAGTAGCACAGGTCCGAATCTTCGCTGAGAGCTGATTTTATTGCGCGTCCGCAACGCACGTCGTACCTGCAGAAGGGCTCTAGGTGCGTTGTTGTCGCTCATCGTAACTTCATCCGTCGCCAATTCTTTCGGTAACAGAATCGACCTGAGGTATTTGGATATTTGTACATTTTCGATATAGTTGTTGATGAACACCTACTAGGCAGCTGAATTCGGGCAATTCGTGTTGACTTCTAGGCTTACCTTTTCCACATAGGGGTTGGTTCCAGCGAGAACCGGCTACACTGCTGAAAGTAAATCGCCGAACCCAACCACATGATCCGCAAACTCCGGCTCTGAGATATAAACTGTTTTACTCAACTAAACGCTTGCGTAACGGATCATCACGTTACCGACTATCCGGTGGAAGGCGTACTTGATCAGAACCTGAGGAAATGAGCAGCCCTCCCCGGGACCGAGTTCATCTTACGTTCACACACCTGTGAGTGGTAGGGTCGCAGGATCCTTGTGAGCCACCAGCTTTCATTCGTTTCTACAGAGATTCATGGTTGAGCGAGTCAGAAGCAGCATGGAAGTCAATAAAGCAGGCTACAGTTAACTGGAGGAACTTGTTTCCATGTTCCAGTACTCGTTGCGGTGTAAATATCTGGTCAATACATCCTTTGCCACATCAAAATCCCCATCGGTTTGCTCGAGTGTGGCGATCCCGAGCGGCTTCAAAACGAATGAGAATCAGTATGCAGAACATGTTTAGAACAACTTTAATCAAACTGATTCCTCTATAGTACTCGCAAAATGTTCTGATGCTCTTCTTGGAGATAGGTGGCAGGATGGATGTGCCTTAATCAATTGGAACTATTCCTCGTTTCCATATAGAGTAGATTACCTCATTGGGTTTACCGATCGATAAAGACAAGTAAATTTTCCTGCACACTTCATGTTCTTCAGTTTGTTTGTCGCCGCCAGTCTGGTGGATTAACAGTCTTTCATGCGAAAAAGGTCACAAGTCCAAATCGTAGTCCCTGTGGTCATTTTTGATGGTAAATGGTAATTCACGGTCGCTTGTCTCGTTACCGCACTTCAGTTAATGACTTGTTGAGACCTTATGTGGCTCTGTGGAACCCCTAGCCTTAAGGTCATGATTTCCGGCTTCCCTCATGTGGTGGACCCTAGCGGCTGTGAGGCACGTTCTCTCCACCTTACTCATAAAACGATTTCTGAAGTTTTCGGCGCTTTGCAACTGACGTCTTAAGGCTCGGATCAAACCGTGCTTGGTAAGTTTGTGATTTGCTCGGCAGGTCGATTGAATAGTTGATCAAAGTGTTCTGGTCATTGTTCGATTGTCTTACGTTCTGGCCTCTTATGTCGCGTAGACCGAACTCAGATTTGTGGCCCCTATTCGAAGCGTAACGAATGAGTCTGGAGAGTTTGACGAGGTCAGCAGTTCTTGATATAAATTCCGTGTTCTCAGCCATTCCTATGTAAAAAATCCCTTGAGATCCAACCTCCTCGAGCTTGTAGCCTGCAATGTTTTACGCTTCCCGTTCTTTAGTCTTTTGCTTTGGTCACCAGCTCAATAATGGTTTCGGAGACCCAACCTTTTAGCCCTTTTGCAGCACCCCTCTTAGTTGCTTCTGAGCGGTTTCGTTGACCGCTGCTTTACTCACTTTCCACTGATCTTCTGTCGAAGTTTCACCCGTGTGCACGCTGGTTGATGTGTCCAGCTGAGTTGCGATGACATCGGACAACGCCTGCCGTTTCCTGACTATTGACCTTTAATCTAATCCGTGGTTAAAATTCCTATGGTGCTTAGACAAATGCATCCTAAGCTGAACGCTCACGAGGGTGTGGTTCTTACCGTCCATGTTTTCGGCCATTGCGTCGCACGAAAATCTGCCACAGATAAATCCCAGCGAAATCGTACAAGAATATGGTCGATCTGGTGCCAAGTGCGACTGTCGTTGGAGTACCCCGTCTCAAAGTGCTTTTTGGCATGTTGGAGGCGCCTGTTGCAGTCAACCAGTCTTGTAACGTCTGTGTGGCTCGCCAGTCAGTCGCCGTTCTCTCACCATGATGTGGTCCCAACCATTCTTGGATGTAGTCGGTGGATTCGTCCGAGTTATTAAGGCATGCGTCTTAGAGACAAAAAGTCTGCTCCGGAGACGGTTTTTTGAGTTGTACAGAGGGTTATAGAGTTTGTCATTCGCTGCATTGTTGGTCAGACTGGTAAGCGCAGACAAGGCAATCACCGGCACATTCTCCAAAGAGTCTTTGAAGCGCACTACTCCAAGTCTGGTAGAAATGAGTTTTAAAGGAGTTGTGGTGCTGTTAGCTTTCTGCTCAAGGCAAGTACGACGTCGTGGAGTCTGGGTGTCTATTATATATGTATGTATATATATATATGTATATATATATCATAAGTAATATCTGGATGAGTGAGAGTTTCTGTGTCGGCTGAGTATCGGCTAGGCATATCTGACAAGCGGCAACAACTGCGAAACCCGTTTTGTGCTTCCGAGGAAATTTCGTCTAATCACTTGGATACTACCTACATTATATATATATATATATATGTTTACGCATCCAGATACTACTTCCTGCTTATATATATATCCTGGGGCATTCTGCCCTCGTTCCTAAGGTTGGCTCAGCCCAACTGACAAAGAATTTACAACGAATCACAGTTGTGATTCTTCTGTGGACTCTTCGACGAAGAGCTTCCATGCACACTCCTGTTGCTACAGATTCGATTCTGGTGAGAAATATCAATCAATTCGGAGTGTACAAGTATGTGGATGTTTAGACAAGAGAGCATCGGGTACGCATACCTGACGAGCGACAATAACCGCGAAACCGGTCGTGTGCTCCCGGGCTAATTTTGTTTACGCATCCAGATACTACTTCCTGCTTATATATATATATATATATATATATATATATATATATATATATATATA
>LUCM01004913.1:103260-153110 GCA_008360955.1 Fasciolopsis buskii
GGAGATATATATATATATATATATATATATATATATATATATATATATATAACTCCGGACTTCACTGCGTAGCAGTTGCCCTAGGCGAAAAAGCTTACAGGACGCGAATTTCCTTGGAACCAGTAACCTCGAGAACGGTTGCAGCACGTTTCAAGATTTACCCACAGCGTTACGGTGTATAGGCCGATTAATGCACCTGACAACATAACAAAGGATGAATTTTGCAACTCATTGTAAATTTCGGTTAACAGTTACTCAAGACGGGATTAACTATTTGTTATGGGAGACTGGGACGCGCGTATCGTCCCTTCTTACTAATCCACACGTCATATCCTAGTACAGTTTGGACTAGATCAACGTTGCAAGAAAGAGTTTCGACTCGTGAACTTCTTAGAAGTTAACAGGTTGTCTGCAGTGCGCCCTTTCAACATGGTATTCGAATGACGATTGCACAGCGCAACAGATAGCCTATGTTCCTGTGTGATCTCGCTGGGCCTCGTCAGTTGAAGATTGTCGTGCGTTTAGGAACAGTGTAAGAAAATTAAGAGATGAGTAGATCGTTTTGATCGACTTCCTAAACGACATGTTAACGGAACGGCTAATTCACCATCTTCAGCTCAACCCAAAGCATTCGATATCAGTTGCGAGCCGCCAAACGTTGCAGGAGTCGTATATGTCGTTTGTCAACTGAAGAACAGGAAAGCCACCGGAAGAGATAGCATTCCGTCAGAAGTCTACAAAATATCCTCACTACCATTGATTGATAGATTTCATGGGTTATCCCTCTCCATATGGGAACGCGGGATATTTCCAAGTCTTTTTGGTACATCCATCCTGTCACCCATTTCCAAGAATGATCACAAAGCAGTTTGCGAGAACTACAAAAGTACCCGTCTGATTGAAATCACCAACGATTTTCCGTATACTACTTAGTCGCTCTACAACTGCGTGAGATCGTTGCATTAGATCAAATCAGAGGGAAAACAGGCTGTATTGTCCAAATACTCACACCACACCGAATACTGGAACATTGGTACAAGTTACAGTAGCCAACCGTAGGATGCTTGATTGATTTCTGCGCTGCTTTTGACTCGGTTAGTCGCGAGTCCACGTGGGAACTGACAGAAGCTGATGGGATACCTGGCGAATTTTCATGGATTCCAAGGGCTTACTATTCGTCCTTTACTACATGAGTTTGAATATACGATGGAGAATCTTCAGAAATCGCTGTTCGTTCCGGGGTGATGCAAGGTCATCCACTTTCATTGGTTTTGTTCAAGTATCCCATGAATGCAGTGCATTGACTGGTTACGAGCATGCATCTGAGTTAATCAGCCTACATCTCATACCTGGAGCCTGCGGCAACGTGTTTGTGTTCGGCGATTCCCCAGCATCCTTGCAGCCAACACTCGATTGAATCACTGTTTTTGCGATGAAAATTGACCTTTTAACCGATACGACAAAAACAAAAGCCATTTCGACCTTCCCAATCCTGGGTGCTCAACAACTTTTGTTCAGTAGGTTGCAAATCAAAAATGTGTAATCATTCAAATATCTGAGATCGGTTATACTACTGAATGGGGAGGCGAAGGGCTAAGATGCAATGAGTATCGACAAGTGGTGTAGTATATCTTTGCAGCTTTGATGAGTACTGTGAGCATGCAGTGAAATCGGGATTCGAACAAAAAAATCACGTTTTTCTTGCTGCAGTCTGTCCCGTGCTGACTTATTGGTGCGAAATCTGGCCATTGCAAGTCAAGGATACCAGAAAATCTGAAGTTGGCGTTCAATTTTCCGGAAAAACTGGAAAGAACGAATCTCCAACAACGAAATAAAAATCCGATGCAGAGATGTTCAACAGTTGTCTATCATCCTCCAGATCCGTCGGCTGCTGTGTTTCGGTCTTGTTCTACGGTACTCTGATATGGAACTCCCGACAAACGTTCGGCTTGGATCGGCGTGGTCGCATTAGCGGACAGTTTAAAACATGGATCAGTGCGATTGAAAAAGACGTGGAGCATCCGAACCTAAGATCAATCTACGGTCACCGTTAGTGGGAACAAATCTGGTGATGTGCTCGGATTTGACCTCCAGTCGCCATGCTTAGGCAGCAGTGATTCGCGAAGTCCATGCTGCCGCCCTATTCTCTAGTAGGTGATGGTGAAAATGTCAGTGTTATTGGTCGAATACGAAAACAGCCGAATATCTCTAACTTGGAGTTGTCATGTTTCACAACCTGTAAACATAGTCACCTATGGCATTCCGCATCGTTCCGTTGAACGAAACCCGGATGTGATGGCAAGGTCAAAAGTGACGCAGGTTCACGGACTCAGCTCTGGGTCTCGTAATTCGTGATGCGGTCTCCTCTTCGACTTCACTGCCAGCTGCAATAAAGCTAGTATCGCTTAAGTGTGCGCAGTCACTGCGAGAGTATTTTAAACATGGGAACAACAATCGATTCACCCCACGAAGAGGGAACGTGCTGGAAACACAACACCTTCGAGAGAAGCTTGACCTTTTCTGACCTCTTCTGTCTCTCCATATTTAAGTAGGGTTGAGTAAAAATCATTTATTACTTCCTAAGACATTGGTTTTTTTGGAGAACGCCTCAGATGGAGGAGGATCTGTCAAAACTGGTCTTGGTATATTTTCCTCAATAGATATGAGAAAGGCTGATGCTGGCGGCTGGCTAACCTCTGGAAACCCTGTACAGCCGCACATGGACTGCCGAGTATTTCCAGTGATATGCAATGGTCCTCGATGTCATTGTCCCCCATGATCCTTGAACCCTGCATTGGAAACTATATATATATATATATATATATATATATATATATATATATATATATATATATATATATATATATATATATATATATATAAACACTGGGTTGAAAACAAGCACAGTGGCAACGCAATAACATGCAAGTAAAATTTTCAATAAAAGGACTAACAAGAGGGAAAAATAATAAACCATGACGACTTTTTAGGCTCGTATATAGTTACATGGGATTCCAGTTTTCAGTGATTTCCGTTCTCGCCCTAGTGCGGCGCCCCGTAGGGGCTAAAAAGTGTCAGGTGGTATGATTATTAAAAATGTCATGATCATGTGCTCTTCAACGGATCGAAAATTATTTTCACAACAAAAGTTGGTCGAGAAACTGGAGTATTTCACGAACTGGACTTGATCTGAATTAAGAAAAAATGATGTCAGTGACAGTTTTGCTCGTCACAAAGTTGATCACGAGTCGAAAGTATGTTTTCGTCATCCTCAGTCACATTGCCATCCGAATCGGGTACAGCACCCTTTGGTGAGCTTATCAAATACCGTCTGCTCATTGAACCACGTCACGCACACCCATAGTCCCACCTTGTTTGTTTTGATGACGCAGCTGTTCACCACACGGATGCTCTAATTTTTTCACACTCATTCAGATCTTTCATTGTTTTTATGATCTGTCCAGTTAATTGTTATTCACGGTACGTAATTAGTACCTCAGCTGTTATGCTGGTAGAAAATTCTCAGAAAATAAATAAGCAAAAAAATTGTATGTAATTTCCCGCACATATAACAATGAAATGTCCCCATGCGAGAAGTATGTTATGATGGAATGTCAAAGTTAAACTTGCAATTAAGAAACCGCAAAATAACGAGAGCTGTTTCGTTGTTCTGATCAAGGATCATCGGCAGTGCGTATCGACCGCGCCCTAAATCTTACATGAACCCGGGACGAAGGATCGCGAGTCTAGCATCCCAGGCATCTGACTCAGCGGGCTGATTCTCGACGGTTGTGTTGAACCCAAACACATAATTTAGCTTTGCCCATCACCAGCTCGCAACTACGGGGCTCTTTCCGGACAGTGCTGCACTCTGATGATAGATGGTTTCTCCTCAGGGAACCTAACTTTACGAAAAAGGCATTACAAACGACACTGTACAAAGCTAATCTGCCGTTATCAGGGTTATTCCTAGTAAGGTGCTCCATTAGCAAGAGTATATTCTCTGCGGAAAAATTTATTATCTTGTTATCTCTTCTCATTTGTTGTCCAGAATGGATTCGTTTGTAGAATCAGGTTGGAGCCCACGGTTTATCTCGGACACTAGTTGGAGACATTAAGTAATGCAGCTGATTGCCACAGTCTGGTGTTTGCGAATTCGAAATCTTTCCCTTCCTACAGGTCTATTCAAAACGTGATAGACAGATTTTGCCCTTGGAATGAGTCCGTATCAACTTATTTCCTAAAATTGTTGTAACCAACTGTTATTGTTCTTCTATCCTCTGAGTGGTATATAGTTCCATCGGTTTGAAAATAAATATGATGCCAACGGACCGAACATGTAAATGTAATCGCACAGAAAACGGAAACACGGGGAGAAAATAATGTTTAGCAGGGGACAGTAATTTTTATTGTGATTTCACCGTACACATTTCCTGATATTTCTGTTTTTTTCCCATGTTGTTTCTTTGAGGCCAAAAAGTTTCACAGGCAGGCCATACGGCATTCAAGCTAATGTCTTCGATTGTGACCTGTCTTTCAGTGTCTCCAATCAACAGCAGTCCTTGTCTCTCGGGCCCAAACCGGGAAAGCAAAACCACCAATGAAAACCAAAGCCGAAGCTGACTTTTTTTACACATATGCTAACTCATAGCTTGGCCTCTGTTTCTTTTCTTCGAGTCATACCCAGCTCGTGCGAAAGCAGCATGGAAAGTTAGCCGATGAGCAGGCGAACTTATTACGTGTCCAAGCCATGGGAGTTGGTTCACGGTGAGTATCTCGGTCACAATGGGACTGTCTAGACCCACCGCACAACAATGTACTTGATCACTCCTCACTCGATGTTCCCACGAGATTCAGGCGACGCTTCGGACACATCGATCGTCGAATAAAGAAAGCCAACGAGCATCCTTAACGCGGTATCAGTTTCCCCAACCGTGGAGTGAAACCAGCTGAGCATAACCAGGTGGGACAGTTAATTATAAGTTGGGTTAAGTTATCCTGGCATATTTCAAGATAGGATCATGTCATGGGCCTGGTATTCTGCATAATTTTTAGTACTTGCTTAGGGACCGAAGGCTTAACAGTTTCGCCCACATTGGTTTGCGAATTCGGAATTGACTAGGAGACCGCTTTATTTTTGAACGGGATGACTAAGCTTGAACCTTAGGTTTCTTATACAATTACATAGCTTCACGCACTTTGAAACGCCGTTGGCTTGATCAAGGTATCGCACTCCGTTCCGGAAATACTTCTAAAGCTGTCATTTTGATTACCTTATATTGATGGACGGATTTGGTTCCGGTACTTCCAATTTCAAGAAATCAGTGGTTTATTTTTCGTGTGATTTTCTGCAGAATGAATTTGCTTAACCCATTTTCCTTACATTTCAAATCGCTCTTTAAATCGCTGTTTTTCATATTCAGTCAACTCTTGATTGTCTTTTCATTCTCGTTCGTGGGCTGAAGTTATAGTTAAACCCTGCAATTGTCTGTCCGAGCAACTATTCGCCAGAGTGAAATTTACCCCGATAAAGCACGAAAACTTTTTGACTGCTGAATAATTCGATTTCACTCGTCATTTGTTGTTGTGTCAGATTTTGTTGCTCAGTAAAGTCGACTTGGTTTCTGTTATGGTGACCTCATGGAGAAATAATTGAGCTTCATGCACAAAACCTCTTTCCTCTTTCTTTTTACCCGCTCTTCGTATTGCTTTTCTCAAATCAGGTGGCCAAAACAAAATTGCTCTGCAACTCATTATTCAGCACATTAACAAACGACTGAAATTGGTAAGTTTAACGAGTATTATCACTCTCACGTCCACCTCTCAGAAAGGCAGTAATAAATTACAGTTGGACGGAAAAATCCCGTAATCACCAGGGTAACCAAATGCAAAATGAAGGGTAAAATTCATGAATAAAAACTGCTAGTTGATTCTACGTTTGCGAGCGTTAACCTAATCAGATTGCGGGATTACGGGAACGATGAGGATGTTCGGTAATTTCATCATTCCCAAAAGAAAAAAGAACCAAATCCAATTGTGTTATGACTGGTTGCGACAGCTACTTCATACAGATGGCTCGCTCTCTGTAGATGCGCGTGCCGCCTAAAGATATGAATAACCGGGAACATAGACGCAACCTAGGGTCAACACTCTGGAGCAATTAAACGGAAAGCAAAGTTCCGTCCCAAACACGATTGCAGTGGTAAGTCCTGAGTTGTATTTGAGCTTTGTACAGTAGTTGGCCGAGTGTAAACCACCGGTGGGACAAAAAAGGAAATCATTTTTAGTTTCTCGAGATGAGAACAAATACATTCGGGGACTGACAGAAGGAAGAAAATACAGCAAACGACTGACCAGGAGGTGAAGTTTAGAGTGATGAAATTAAATGAGCGTTTAGAGGGAAATTGTCGAAGTGATCTTTCAAGCAGAGCGTAACATTCGTTTTCCGGGAGAGGTTAAATAGTCGGTGGTTATTAGGGGAATTTCAGACGAGCAACTCTTAGGCAGGGTAAGGTATGGTCATGTTGTAATGTTCGTTCACCTTCAGTAATCCGTCCCCATTTCTCCCGCACCCGTGGTGACAGCATGCGACCAATTCTCGTCACGCCCTTGCTAAAATGGAATTACCCATTATGAATGGAGTGGTTACATACAACGGAACTCTCGGCCCAAAGCCATGGGGTGATGGTCCATTCCAAAACGGGGATTCGGAGAAATCCGTGGACCCAACTGCACCCGACACCAGACTACCCAACGGTTGGGTAGATGAGCTGGGCCGTCAATTGCTTCTACCTCCTCGAGTTCATGTTCTTCCTTCGGTACCACAGACACGCGGGTTACACACGATCATGCGGGATCGAGAAACGGACCAGGACTCATTCGTGTTCTACTCGGAACGTTTGATGCGACCGTTGTGCGAGTATGCAATGAATCTGTTGCCCCACATGGTAAGTCAGTGGCCAAGTTGATCGCGTAATATTTCTACCTTAGTCTTCGATCGGATAAGTTGTGCGAAATGAACAAAGCCATAGTCATGAGTACTTTGGCTGCAAGTTCAACGCTGGGGAATATTCGTAGGTCTTGAGACTTTCTAAACGCTTCGCACAGCATCGATTCTGCTCAATATTGCGTTGATGTGCCTTGTTTTTGATTTCCGTTCTGTATGTTTGCTTTGTCGAAAGCGGACAAAGGTGATATTCAAACGAACTTTAGGTAATCTTTAGAAGATCTACGTAAGCGAGAAGGGTGTCCCGAACCCGGGATGTTAGTGGTGCCTAGTTGCTTGGTGTCTGCAGCCGTTCCATGGGAGCATCTCGTGATCCCCAACCCCGGAGTTTAGGTGGGCCTATGTGGGCGGGTCCACTAGTTGGCGCTTTGGATTCTTTTCGACTGATCATCGCATCTCACTTTCTAAGCAATACCTACACTTTTGGGCAGTCTATCTGTGTTGGTATGCGTAATGGATATTCAGTGTCCGAAACTACTGTCCAGCCGTCAGTCGAAGCAAAATAACGAACATCATGGGTCTCACGAGTGGCCACACGCTCCGTTGATCGCAAGAAGTATTCTTGAGTCCGTTTTACCCAACGCAACATGTCGGTTCTGTACAAAACACAGCGAGAAAAGTGAAAGGTAAGCAGTGCATTTTGACCAGTTTCCTGATGGGCTTTTAAGCCGCATGAACAATGCAACATCCTTAGTTGGATCTAAGTTAAGTGTAACCAATCGACTAAAGAATGCTTAATCCCCTAGGGAGTACAGCATCCCGCCAGAGGTATATAAAACTAGCTTTTCTCTGGTGGCTGGCAGCCATCAAAAACCACTACGCTGCACGTATTAAACGGTTCGGTGTCTGGCCACATGTCTTGCTATCAGTTCCCGAGAAAGCTGCAAGTCGATCTGTAAGAACCATAAAATAGTTACTTGATCGACATCGCTGCGAAGCATTTCTCTATACTACCTCGCAGTCTCAGCAGTGCGAGACCACAGAATGGGGTCGGACCAAACGGCTTTCATCTTGACAGACGTTGGATTGGTCACCTGTCCGCACTGCAGCAAGTGCCGTAACACAGGTCCAAATTCCAGCAGTCACGTGTAATTTGCTTCATACAGTTCAACGTTGCTTCTCGTTCAAACAGTCGTTCTTCCGCTACTTTCGGTTTCACCTTTAATTAAATTATCGCCATGCCCTCCATTGCCCTCCATTGTGCACGCTGATTGTCAGTTTTATTTAACTTTCGCATTAATTCGCAAAGTCGGACGCCGACCTGGCCTAAAGACTATATAAAGTGGTTGGTGGACCCGAGCTTAAAGATGTTCTCCCGGCTTACCGTTCGTGGGCCGTCGTGCTTTGCGTGGCCAAGATATACGTTTTACGTCGTGAGGCTGTCTTCTGTGTTCAAAACTAGTGGGGAGGACCAGGCTTGTATCGTTGCGCCGATCGTATTACTGTTGTGGTTCCAGTGTTGGGATAAGCTTGTGCGATTACGGGTCCGTGTCACCCCTCCGTGTATTCAGTCCCATTGTTGTGTTCCAATTTGTTTGATTTATGCTCATAGTATTCAGAGGACTGTTACTTGTGTTGTTCGTTTTGTGCCACCACTTAAATTACAGGAGCATGTCTTTCGAAGCGTTGTTTGCGATACCCATGCGGCGAAGCCAAGGATCACCACTTGACGCTGTTGCAAGGCGCAAGGAGCTGAAATTATTGGAGCGTCCTTACTACTCGGGCTTGTTGTTCAATTGGCCAGACAATTCGAATTGATTTCTGTGACGGCGGACTCACATGCGTTTCGCCATATACCCAGACTTCCATGACGCTAGAGATGCTCCCGGATCCTTTGAGTCTTGGTACAAACGTTACGAAGACGTATTCACAATTGAGCTTGGCTCGTTCGATGATGAAACCAAGGTGCGCCTACTCCTGCGCAAGCTGGGTCCAGCAGAACACGTTCGCTACTCGAACTATGTACTGCCGACAGAAACCAGAGCTCTTCCGTTCAGTGAAACAATCCAGACACTTAAAAGTTTGTCGGGCAGACAACATCTCTGTTTAATGCCAGGTTTAATTGTCTTCAGGTAGTCAAGAGAGATTCCGAAGACTTTGTCACTTATGGCGGTTGGGTCAATCGTGAACGTGAACGATTTTGCCTTGGGTCCCTGACCGAAGACCAATTTCGATGTCTTGTTTTCATTTGTGGTCTACGATCACGAAGATATGAGGATATTCGAACGCGCTTATTGGCAAAAACTGATCAGGAACCCAATATCGGGCTACAACAATTGGTTGATGAATGTGAGCGCATAGCAAACCTGAAATACGACTGCTATGATTCAACAGGGCGCGCAACAGCCAACGGTTCACGCAGCGTTCACACGCAAAACATTTACCTTCCAACTCTCGACCAACCACGCCACCAAACGACCAGCGGCCTCCGTCACAGGGCAAATACTATGGAGCTTGGCATTTTCACCAATTTTGCCCAGTTCGTAAAAACATGCGACAACCGCCGCGCGAACAAAGACGACAGACTGCCAGCTGGCAACAACGACGAAAGCCACGACAGCCACACTCTCCCCGTAAACCGCATCCAGCACAGGCTCCTAAATTAGTGGGACACTCCCGAATCCTTGTCCCACGCTCCCAAGCCAGTTATGCTGCTCCCAGGCAGCCTGTCAACGTGCACATCAACGACATGCCAGCCTGCCTACAACTCGACACTGCATCCGACTTCACCATCATATCCAAGCGAGTATGGAGGGCCATCGGTTCCCCAGAACTCACCAACACTCAGCTTTTGGCGGATCTGTACGACAGGTGGCGCATTTCAGTTGCAGTATGTCGTTTCGAGACGTCACCAGCGAAAGTGTGTGCTACCTGGCAGATACATCACTCGACTTACTTGGCCTCGACTGGATTGCCCGACTAAATCTTCTGGACATACCACTGCGATCAATCTGTAACCGCATTCAGACGTCTCCTCAGGCCACAGAACTCCCCTCACACTTACTGAAACAGTTTCCAGAAGTGTTCAAAGAAGGTCTTGGACTGTGCAAGCACATCGAAGCGACCCTACATCTGTTACCTGGAGCAAAGCCTGTTTTCCGCCCCAAGAGGCCTATGCCTTATGCGGCTCTCCCACTGGTAGACCAAGTGCTTCATAGAATGGAACAACTGGGTATCATTACCCCCGTGTCCTACTCGAAATGGACTGTTCCTGTTGTCGCAGTCAAGAAAGCCAATGGCAGCATAGGCATTTGCACAGACTTCTCCACTGGGTTAAATAATGCACTTCAGCCGCACTGTCATCCTCTACCGCTGCCGGAAGACATTTTCACCATACTCAACGGCGGCAGCTATTTCGCCACGCTTGATTTGGCAAAAGCCTACTGTCAAGTACCCGTAGAGCAACAGTCACGGGAACTCTTGACAATCAACACGCACCGTGGGCTTTACCAATACACCAGGTTGCCCTTTGGCGTGGAAACGGCTCCAGGTATATTCCAACAAGTAATGGACGCCTTGACATCCGGCCTCCAGAGTACCGCAGCATACCTGGACGACATTATTGTAGTGGGCCAGTCCCCCGAAGAATCGCAACAACGTCTTGCTGACCTCCTGCAACGCATTTAGAACTATGGTCTGAAATTAAGAAAGGACAAGTGCCGTTTCTACTTGGAATCCATCAAATACCTTGGGTTTACATTCGACGCCCAAGACAGAGGTCCAGATCCAGATAATATTGACGCCATTCGGAAAATGCCATCACCATCAGACGCCGCCACGCTGCGATCATTTCTCGGGATGATCAGCTACTATAGTGCTTTTGTGCCAGTATCATGAAATCTCCGAGTCCCATTGAACAGGCTGCTGATGAAAGACACGGAATGGTCATGGACAGAAGACTGTAATCGGGTCTTTAACAAGTTGAAAGACGTTCTCACTTCAGACGTTTTGCTGTGCCATTTCGACCCACGATTACCGATTTCGATCGTTACAGATACCTCTAACTACGGAATAGGAGCGGTCATTTCCCATACTTGGCCTAATGGCGCCGTTAAACCCATCGCACACGTTTCCCATACGCTGACGCCGGCGGAGAAGAACTACAGTCAGATAGAGAAAGAAGCACTTGTTATCATTTTTGCCGTAAAGAAATTCCACAAATATAAATACGGCCGTCGGTTCACACTACTCACTGACCACAAACCTTTACTGGTCATCTTCGGATCAAAGAAAGGAATACCAGCTTATTCTGCCAATCGTCTCCAACGCTTGTCGATCACACTACTTGCGTACGACTTCGCGATGGAGCACTGTCGCACGGGAGATTTTGACCAAGCAGACGGGTTATCCAGACTCCCAAATCCGCACTCTGCATCCGACGACGTGGTGATCGCTACAGTAACCACCGATGACAGTACAAGCCAATTACTCCACAACGCTATGCGCGGTAACCGTGGATGACATCCATAAAGCATCAGCAGCGGACTATCAAATTCGCTCATCAATAAAGTGGACAACATCCGAATGGCCAGCTAAAGTTCCCTCTGGAGAACTGTCTCAACGTTTCAGTCGCCGAACATCGTTGTCGGTAGTGGACTCATGTCTCATGTTTGCGGACAGAGTCGTCATTCCATGCAGCCTGAGGCAACGTGTCCTTCGTCAAATACACCAAAGCCATCCCGAAAAGGGTCGCACGTCCATAACGTAGCCGGCAGCTGAAGGCATGCATACTAAGCTCAAAAAGGTTCTTGCGATTTTTCTAGCTCTCCACCACTGCACGGACGCTGAAGGATCCTCTGAACCATAACTTTGTTCCTCAGCGGGACAGGGTTGCCCACTTTTTCCCGGCTTTGTTGAGCTGCACCATCAGTTAAACGTTGAACATCATGTTGGCCGGCTTTCCGGGTTTCTATTTGAGTCCGACACTCTACACATTGGACAATGTTGTGCTTGATGATTCCTTCGCTCCAAAGCAGTCGGTTCTCGACCCTGTCGATCTTATTGTGTTTCTCACCTGTAAATGTTTCAGATTGCTGGTTTCCGATTTTTCCTACCGGTATACTGTGAATGTTCGTAGCCATAAATGTAGGATCTTTTGGTCACGAAAACAAGTGAAAAGGTCTCAGATGTTAACGAAAGTCTACCTGGTGTTCACTCCTGTCAGCGTGATCCCTAAAACTGCGAATGCACTTATTTGTGAATGCTTTTATCACCGGTGTTCTCCTTCGCCGACGCCTCTCGAATTTTCGCCTTGAGTTCAAGGTATGGCTTGGTTCTGGTGTTAATCGTGGTCAGGATTGACTTGGCAACGAAAGCACCGCATCGAATAAGCACATTTTGTCCCATATCTCGATTTCTCACATCTTTCCCTTCCTTCGCTTATTTGATGCGGTCTGCACTTTCCCTGATATATATATATATATATGTATATATATATCAGGGGAAGACAAAGAGGGGTTGTGGTACATCCTTCCATTAGCTTCCATATACCCGCGCGCGAAGTCTTGTAATTCTTTTTATTTTCTATAATTCTCAGCATCCCTTTATCGACATTTTGGTAGTATGTAATACATGCTGCGATTTAGCTTTGATAATATTGTAGTAATCACCATTGTAGTCGGGCCACTTTTCACATCCACAATCAGAACAATCGTCTGGCTGGATCGATTAGAATCGCGCGGTCCGCTTTGAATCGATCACTAAAGATTATTGGCAGCATGTTGTTTGTTCTATGTTCAACAATACCGAATGTTTCTGTGCGAATGGAAGATGTTCAGTTTTATTTGAACTGGCTTTCATGAAAACCTAGATGTATTTGATGCTCTGGGTTTCACATTATTGTAGGAATCCTACCGTTTTATAGGAAGTAAATCGTTCCGTGTCTCAGTTTGAATGTTGGGTAATGAGAGCAGTAGTCGAATTCAATTCATTGACCTTTGCAACATGTTAGATTATTCTTCCCCAGAATGAGATGATCTGTGTGAAATATACAGTACAGATAAAGTGATTTACTAGAATGATACTATTTACAACACTGCTTATCCGAATCACATTCGTCTATTGACCCATTCAGAATCCAGTCACCTTTGATTTAGATGCAAATATCCAGCCGTTCTTCCTCCCGTTCTCGATTATCGGGGTCGTGTGATTGTTCATTCTAAACGATTTTGATGTCGATGACTATTCAGCATGGTTTTTGTCACGTCCGCAGGATGTCGAGGTTGATACTCCTCAGGGTATCCCGTATCATGGACGGAGATTGGCCGCTGGAACACAGGTTTGCGGTGTGTCAATTTTGCGTGCTGGCGAAGCACTCGAGCCTTCGTTGTGTGCGGTATGCAAAGACGTTCGATTGGGAAAAATCCTTATTCAAACGAACCCCGACACTTTTGAGCCGGAGCTCCACTATATTCGTCTGCCCAGTGACATCAAGGTGTGTATAAGCCCATGTGTGATTGCGTTGTTTTTCGAATCTTTTGTGTGACTCTCACTTATTTACATGACCTTTGCGAGGACATTTGCCGTCTGATTCGCCGCCCAAAGGTATCCCAGTTTTTTCGCAGAACCCTATTGCGTATCTCATTGCATATGTGAACGACTATAATCTATCTAAAGTCGTGCTTCAGATCGGGGTCAACAGAAACACGAGCAACAATACGTCCGAAAGCTGACCGATAGACCCACTTATCCCGCCTCTAAAGGAATAAGTCACCTAATTGACAAACACTTAGGCACAGAACCACATAAGGTCCCAATAGGTCAGGCGACAAGCAGGGTGGCATTGGGTTGCTGTCTACCATCAGTGACCGCCAGATCCTGTCCGAACCGCTATGCGCTAAGCTATTTGTTAGCGTTAGTGCCCCCGTGAATAACGCATCAAAGTGATGAATCGAGGCCAAATGAAACTGACAAAATAGTGGCAGCCTATTAATCACGATAGACATTAGTTCCCATCTAGGACAAGGTGCTTAGATGTGAACAGGACAGCACTGGAACTTCCAAAAAATCAAACTAATAACTGACGTTTTAACATTCAAACAACAAGTTCACCGGGATACCAGCTGGTATTGCAACCTAGATAATTTGCTTTCGCATAAATTTGTCGGAATTTCTTGACTGTTTTGATTAAATTTTCGCATTTTCCTTCAAACTTCATTGGTATCTACCATCCCATTTACCACCTAAGAATAGTACAATAGTTTTCAAGCAGGGAAGGACAGGATGCCCGCCTGAACAACAATACTGTTTTGGGTTCTGATTTGTCCTCACACAAGCTGACTGTCAGAGTAAAAGTCTTTTGAAGTCACTTAGATGTCCGTATCCAACTTACGACTGAAGTATTTTCCGTTGCAACCAGACTATCTCGTTTTTCTTGATTTTCGATAAAGCTACCGCATTTCACTGCCTTACGTGTAGGTGAGCGCTCTCATGCGGCGTCCGGTACTCAGATGAGTTCAAATGCGCAGAAGGTCCACGATGCTGAGTGAAGAAGTGTCAAAAAAGGTCAAAGATAACTTCGGACATCAGTCACAACATGAGCGACACTGCTAAAACACACCACATATTTCACTAAATGTGTGGCTGTTTTGCGAAAGTATCAACTTTAGGGAGCGACCGACACAAATTATTTTAGAGCCTGATAGAGTTTACGGGAATGGAAAAGGTTCGAAATGGTGAACCATGTAGGGGCTAAGAATCTGGCTGAATAGGAGCGACTGAAGATCTCAGACATAAAATTCTGCCTCATAGTTATGCTCCAGCATTGCGGGAATGTTTCAAGCTATGAATTCGACTGCAGTTGGTATACGGGAAGCTCTCTTCGGCCGCACGGTGGGTCAAAGCATTTGGTATCGCAAAAGCACATCATCCAGGAAACACTGTCGTATCACAAGTGTTCCTGTCGGCACTCGGATTTTTCCCTTCATTTCTCGTCCCCATCGCCATAGTCTTCTGTCCGCGTTGGATAGCTCTCATCCGTGTCCCTTAGTCCTCCTTCGCTGTTGGATAGTTTCTCATCCTAGTATGATCATTCCCTGCGCTGGTCATCAATTCTCACTGAAGCTTTATCTGCTGATCATTAGGTGGCGTCTTCTCCCCCGAGGAACACTGGAATTCAGATCAGAAAAACAGGACTTATCTTTGACAGACAAATCAATTTTTAGCTTGAGAGCCGACGGTCATCACTAACTCAAGTCAACTCCACAGAAATTTTCTTGACTTGAGTAGGATGACAATTAATGTACCATACACCAGTCAGAAGACAACGGCAGCAAGCTTTAATCCACATGTTGAAGATCATCTTAATGGCCTGTACTCAACGGAACAATCGCGGGTCTGCACGAAACACGCGCAGGTGCGCCCACTTGAGAGCAAGTTCGTGAAACCGAACTCTGCATCTCACAGCTTTGCCTTCTGATGAAATCAGACACTGGTCTGTAGGCCACAAGAAAACACTAGTCCCATGGCGTACATGAAACTGGCACACAAAAATTTATCAGTAGGATGGAGCACTGGATTTTCAAAAAAGCGGTACATAAAACAAATTTCAACACACTACTGTCGGGTGAGCAACTTACGCGACCGACTTGCGCACCCAATACATCGCAGGCTTCGTAAGTTGGCCATCTGACCATTTTCGAGGGTAGAAAATCCTCAAAACTATGCCTCTTCGTTTTTCAATAATGGTGTGCCCCTGTGGCCCAAACATTACACTCAAATAGGTTTGGCTGATAGAACCTCTATCCAGCTGAAAACATTGCGCCCTACGTGTACCGATTGTTATTCCATTGTGCCGGCTACCGACAGCCGTTTTCAGTGACCATTCATAAGGTTCACGGACCTGGACTTAGGTGGGCACGCCGGCGTTCATTTTGACTGCATCTTGGTCGTTCTTGTGACAGTGGTTTATCAAAATGAGCATCAAAGTCGAGAGCGATCCCCACCTGATTATCATTGCCCTGTTGATCATTTTTGGGGAGGGGATGCTTTAGTCGGTTTTGACGCTTGTTGGTTCGGATTTTGGACTAAGTTACCAATCCAATCCAGTCCAGTGTAAATGTTGGTCCTGCTGTGAGGCTTAGCTCAAGTCCAAGCATGCACTGTCTGTACCATGGAATAGGAATACAAATGGGGCGGGATGACAACGGGGTTTGACGAGCCTCCATACACCTCAAAAAGCAAACTGAGAAACAGGAAATTCACATATCCGGGGTTCAACAATCACGTTTAGCTCTGATCGACGGGGCCTCATGTAAATTATCGTCTCGAACTAGCGTGTTAGAAATCTTTTGCTTCATCAACTGTCGATGTTATTGCAGATGCAGTTTGTCCTCTCGATGTCTAGAGTATCCGGTTGTCGTTAAAATAAAGCCACCTTACGCGAAAATAGACTCTGAGTCGATTATCCTCATAAACTTGACCGGTCGGAAACCAATTTGTAGTAAAAAGGTGACGAAGACATGATGTGGATCGTAAAATGTGTCCGAAAAGACATGGAGATCCTCTCCAAACTTAACGTATAAAAGCATAACTGCAAGTGACATAGAAACGGAGTTCGAAAGTGGCGATACGACAGGAAAATTTCCAAGTGAACACAGACCAAAAGAAGATTTGATGGACAGAAATCCCCACTATACACTACATATCAAATGAACGTTCACATGAACAAGGTTTGTCTCCACTGTATGTATGACATGTAACCTGACCGATTTGTGAACAACCATCTACATACAATGAAGAAGGCGTCAAATCCGAAAGGAATATCGGCTCAATTAAAGCCAGTGCGCCATGAATCGGCTTTCGTTGCCAAATTTTTTCGATGGATCCGTGCTTAGAAGGTACGGGCAACAACGTACTGTCGTTCGTAAACCCATCTCAATCGACGTAATATCCATGAATTGCGGTTCCTAAGATCGTCAATTATTCATGTACGTTAAGGCAACAGTGAAGTTAGAAAATGTCACTTGGTTCCCAATGTCAAAATACCTGAGGCTACTTTCTAAATCGTTCTTGTTGTTACACATTGTCATCGTTCAACGTTAACAGCGAGGCAAGCCCCTTTGACCGCTGTCTTTTCCTCAGAGTCACATGTTTCTATAAAAAGAGTAAATATGTAAATGGGACAGGGAGTGGACTTACGTAGGCGGGAAAATATAAGAATGCTACTGTAGCCAACACACGGAACACAGTCGAACCGTCCAAAGGCACTCCCAAACATTCTGATTCCGCAGAAAATGACAACACTATCTTCACTGTTAACAGTTTGCTGCCATATCTTTCAGTGTCTCGAGCCAGCTAGCTGACGAGTTTTTCGAACCTCAACCACGAAGACGTGAGACACCTAGTTTACCTAAGTTCTCTGTCTATTTTCTCATTCCACGTTTCCACGTCATCCGTTGACCTCCACATGGCTTCTTCCATTTCTTGGGAGAAACACAAAATAGGGCATGGTATGGTAGACGATTGTTCGCCATACGTAACAAGTGACCTAACCAGTGTTGTTTCATACACTGAGATTAGGTTTTCTCAGAACTGGCACTTAATACTAAATTTCCCACCTCCACATTACCTGGTCACTCCATCCAGTCCTATCGATACCGCGTATAAATGGGTGATCGAAAATCATCAAGCGACGAACATCTCGGACACACATACACCATGTTTCGCAACCACACAACGGAACTGAGCGCATTGTGGTACGGTACAAACGACCTTTCAGCTTCAGTGAAATATCAGACCAACGCCACAAGTCCTTCAGTCCAGCGTAAGCCGTTCGAGTCTTCCATATACACGCAGCGAGTAAGTTAGGTAAAACGGTCCAAAATCATGAGCTCCTCTCCATCCAGTATCAAGTTCGGCGCTGCTGTCGTCCAGTCCTGCAACAGTACGTTGCACTTTGAAGGTGCAAAGCACATGCCAAACCGAGCTACAGACCTCGAGAGTCTATCTAGTGCGCGTTGTGCATCGTCCGCAGACTCGAACAGGCACACGAGGTCGTCTGCGTAATGTAGGTCACAGCTTCTCTCTATTTCCAAGTTCGATTTCTACATCCTGGAGACATCCCAAAGCATCATCCATCACCTCCACCACGACGAAGTTGAACAAGAATGGAGAGATGGGACACCCTTGTCGAACACCGCTGGTCGTTTCGTGTGAACTTGATAGTTCACCGTACACTCCAACGCGACCACTAGTATGCAACTACAATGCTGACAACAGAATCACGAACTGCGCTGGCATACCGTTCCGGTGGAGAGAACTGCATAGTGCTGTCCGATCCACGCAGTCGAACGCGCCTTTGAAGTCCGGAAAGACTACGGCCACAGGGCAGCGGTGTGTGTGGCGCGTTTCCAATAACTGTTGATGCAACCTCGACTTGGCCGAAATCCGGTCCTTCATAAGGTTTACCGTCAACTTACGATGCAGTTGTTGATAAATCCTCTTTATCTCTCTGGAATTAGGCAGCTGGCGTTTTTGTTCCCTTAGACCCAGCGACTCTTGCGAGATCCGGTTTCTTTTATGAACCCTAGATCTACTACCACAGGCGAAATCTGACGGCAGGAGCATCGCCTCCTTCATCTGGTTTCGATGATCGTCTTTATTGCTGCTTGTCTGATGTTTTCTGTTCATAGCTGTTGCGAACAGCCGAATCAGACAGACGTTCGACAGCCAATCGGGTTTGTGGCTTGCGTCAATGGCCATTGAGCTGCAGCAAACACCGCATTAAAACTAACTCGTGGTCCGAATCGACCTACGTGGTCCAGTACGATCTACAGTTTTGGACAGAATCGCGCCAACGATAGCTTACTGAAATGTGATCGATCTGACTCAGACAACTCGTCGAGTTGGAGCGCCATGTTGCCTTGCGACTTGAATTGTGTCAGAAATTCGCGCTAGACAGGAATACGTAATTGTCCGCACAGAATTGGTGAAATCTTTCTCTGTTATCTGATCGCTGTGTAGGCAAGGCGCAGTCCCCACCTAGACAGGCTTCCGAACAAGATTGACCAGCTCGCTATAAATCTTGCCTTTTCGCATGCCAGTGCTGCAATCTTTTTGGGCGTATGCCGAGATGATAAATAGACTGCACTTAACACATCTTTCCGGACACCCGCTGATCCCTGCAGTCTCACGGCGCACAAACGACTGTTGACTGGGATCCAGTCTGGAAGGGCCGCTTCAGCCTTCGTACTCAAGACTATTCCTACACCGCGTCGACCCACACCTTGAACTGCTTCGTCTCCTGAAGTGGGAAGAAAATATCATGAAGGGACATTTGGCGCAGTTAGTTGAATCGCTCTACTTTACTGGAATCCTGAATTCATGTTCCACCGACGCAGCAGACATCAATCAAAAGTGGGTCGAACGCGCCTGTTGGCCAGCCTGCATGATAGTGCGCACATTGAAGAAACCGGGATTCAGAGGCTTACGAGGCCTGAGAAAATGTGAACTACCAGATGCAAAACCACTTACTACACTATTTGAGAATGAACCGTTGTTGTTGACCAATGAGATAGGTTGAATAAACAAGATAGACAATTGAAGGGATTTCATCTAGATAGCATGATCGTGTGTGGGAGCCGTTAGTGATGCTCTCCTGGTCTGAGTAGTCAATCTCTTCCAGACATTTTATTTATATTTATTTGAAGTTCGATGTGCTCTTAGTGAAGAGAGAAAATCATGTCGAGAGTCAGTGGATAAAACGGATTATTGTCACAAGCTGAAAGGAAACTATGCGGCGTCGGTGGGTAACTGCGAGAAAAAGCATAGTAGCGAAGGGAAAGCTTGCGACACTTTATTGAAATTTGATATGTAATTCAAAGTTAGGCTCCTTCAGCACCTTGTCGTATTTCACTGACCTTGGTACGCAGCTCAATGGGAATTTTGAAAGGTTATGGAAAAGAAAAGGTATGTCCTGTGTCGTATTTGGATACTCCGCACACAATTCTTAATAGCTTCTATGTTTCACATAATTTTACTCTGGTCATTGAGCGACTCTACTGGTTGTTTCTGATTTTTTATGATATTCTAGAGGCAGAGTGCAGTGGAAGCGGCATGCCATATAGCTGATAGGGTAATGCACGGGAGAGGAAGAGGAGGGGTCACCAACTCATACTCTTGCACAATGGAACACGAAAACACCACTTCATTCCTTTTAAACGAAAACCAGGCAAGAAGCTTACCACATCCAAGCTGGAAGCAGTTCTGTTCACATTTAGGTGTTTCATACAATACCAGAATGTCCTCTAGGGCCAGTATCTCATACGCCCTAGTTAAAAGGGGAATAAAAACAACTGAAATATTTTCGATATCAGATAACATAAAGCATGTATTAAAAACGCCCAATGAAGCAGGGTGCACGTATATCGGATGCGGGAACTTAAAATCTTTACGTGTATCAATTTAGCGAATAGCTTAGGTGCATGTGTGCATGATAAGCGCTGATCCGCAAAAGGTTGAGATAAAAGTCGGTTCTGGAGAGACGTTCTTCGAAAAAGTTATCGCACTAGCTTATATCTGCTATCCTGGGGTCCGGTACATCTAGGCTGGTGTTCGAAACACGTTGGATGTCTCGAAACGAGAATCAGGTGGACAATGGATGATGAAATTGAATTTCTGACATGCCATGACGCATGAAACAAAGTAGTTTTCATAATCCAGTTCATAGACTCCGTGTCAAAATTAGTGAAGAAAGTCCAGGGGAATGACGACTACACAATTGATTATTAGTGTTCATAACGCACTTTATCATCTTTTGCGAGTAAACCTGCTTTTCGCCTCACTAGTGGGTCCGCGTATACTGCCGATTGGGGTTTAAAGGTGGTGATCAGGATAGAACATAGGTCAACATTTCACCCAACTGGATGGTTGGGCAACGGGAGCCTTCACTTCTTGCTGGACAGTAAGCACAAAATTACGTAGAATATTATTTATGGTAGCATATACGCGATCAAAAGGGTTTAATTTATTACTGGTTCCTTCACTTCCGACGACCAGCGGCGAAGCAGTTTTCCAGGACGACAATGGACTTATTTATTGTTTTCTAGTTTTGTGCACATTGCGATACGGATGCATACTAGACAGGGAAATTCGGCTGTTATCCAACTCCGCTATAAGAAAGTAATAATGGGTGGCCGTACGGAACGATCATTTATTCCATCCATAACAAAACCTTTGATTTCCACTAAAAACGACAACTATTTGTGCTCCATTTGTAATCGTTTTCTTATTGTTGTTGCGTTGGTACCATGCATAAACTCAAGTCGACAGGCAAACATGCGCATTTATACATTCATAGTAAGTAGTGCCTGGATGATTGATCAAAATTCTCCCGGAAAATCACCATCGGCTTCATAGTTGATGAGGTTCGCCAGGTTTGTATATCCGGTGCTGCTGTCTAATTATATATATATATATATATATATATATATATATATATATATATATATATATTGGGATTCCCTTTTAGACTGCGCCCTAATGCTCCCGAACCGTGGAATGTGGCTTGTACAAAACGGCGAATACCATTGACATTGTGGTCTTTCTCCCCATCTGAAGCACTCGAGGATGAAACGCTCAACAAAGGACCGTTACAGTTCAGATACTGAGATCCAAGGGTTATATAATTTTCCATGAGAGTTCATAAGATCGTTGAGTGTCAGTTAAACAGGATAGCTTGATAATAGGATGGTTGTGTGTATGTATTTATGATTCAGTAATGCCACCCAGAGCAGATTCAAAGTGGACAGGGTTGACAGTAGAAATATCTTCGGTGGTTAATAGTGTTCGGCATCCGTTGTGAACAGAGATTATGGTTTTCTCAAAGTTTACACTGACCTTTTACGCGCTTCAATGGGAACGGGCTTCAAAGAATGCTGATCTTCTATGTTCAATCAGAAAGGAAGTGTTTGGATTATAATGACTTCTTCATCGTATATTTCGGAACAGATGATTTGACGGAACGAAAAATGTTGACTGATATCAAGGAATACGATTCAACGGGAAGGTGTAGCGTTTGCTTCGGAGGCCTTGATTCGTGGTGCCGGACAACACTGAGCAACAAAATGAGTAAATCTACCTAAGCAATCATCAGTTCTGGCTTACCGCGCTGAAAAGTTTGCCAACGTGAAACTTGCTGACTTACATATGTTTACGAACTCTGTCCGTATTTAACGTTAACAAAGTTCCGTCAGGGAACGGGAGAGCACCGATCTCAGTGAAATAAGAATTGACTGAAACCTTCAGTTGGAAAAATGTACTGAACACCTGCTCATTTAGGAGTAAGGTGTCGATGTACCATATGTGTCAAAAGAAAATCGTATTACTCAAACCGATGTCGCCAGTTCTGACAAAAGTTCATCCGCTTCCGAATCCGGATAAATCGATCCCCTTCCATGGCATCCTAGTTAACTGTAAATGACTGTTTACCCTAGCCTATCTGCCATATGGGTACTTGTCTATTCCGACGATAAGTTTGATGAATTCGGCACCGAGTATCGTTCTGGGATGTGTTTAGACTACGTGTCAACGTACACTATGCAATCATTATCCGTACAACCGCAAGTCACATTTGGTTGCGCGTGGAGAAAGAATTCACGTGGTCCTTCCAGAATTAATAGTAAATGTACTCACGAAGGGAAATTTCAGGGATCTGGACGGTTTGATAATCGGTAGATAAAGTTGATGATGACACTGGTTTCCTATCTGGTAGTCATTTTCTGGTACGCCCTGTGGTTCCGCTTAGCGGAGACATTTCTGAGCCTTCAAACATAAAACTAATCTTTGTAACGCCCTTCATTTCGAGCTGGTTGAGAGCGTAACAAGAACAGTGTAGGATCTAGTAACTGCATGTACCAAGTCTTCATGCTGCTACAAATTCACAGTCACTGTAGCGCTGCCGTGAAAAACCTCTTGAAGCACATTTTCGTCTAATGTGTTTACCACACCTGTCCACGTGGAGTCATTGTCCCCTCGACTGTCGGCTGACTAGTCAGTGGCAGTAACTGTTCACAGCCGGATGCAATGTGGCGTCGCCTGGATACAAATCCATTCTTAATTTCTCGGAATCTGGAACCCTCCAGTTGTGCATGTGTATTAGTTCCTGTGTGTGTTTGTGTGTCTGCATACCACCAGCGACTTTCCTGCCCGCAATCGGATTACACCACATTGGGACAGTAACCATACCATCGACGATAGAAACAGTATTTCACGCACATTTCATTGATCAACTTTAGACTGCTATGGTTTGTTACATAGGGAACCGTTATTTGCTGGGCACATCACAAATGCTATGTCAATAGTGTATTTATTGATGACGTCCTTTGCAGTGCGAACACCAAGACCCGTCGAAAACCCTACATTTTTGACAAAATTTGTAATTCAGAACATGGTAATCCTGTACTGCGTTTAATCATTGTAGTGTCTATGTCGTCGAAGCAACGAAGGTAAACACCACTTATCTCTGTCGAGCTGCGAACACGAATCCTCGTGAAACTCCGAAAATAATTGAACAAATTTAGTGGTCTTGAGACTGTTCTTCAAAGATTGATGAATTCTGAGTGGAGCTTATCGGCCGTGTTTAATTTTATGATGTTTCATCTCAATGGTGTGAGTTTTGAATCCCGTATCGACTGATCAGCGGTGGAACACGTCAGTTCTCTGTCACTCGGCTGGTTTTTACGCTTGACCTATTGGGACTGAAAGTGACTGTATGCTATGCCAATCTGCAAGGCCATGCTTCCACATCCCGTGATTGCTTAGTTGGATGCTATTGCTATAGGCAGTAAGATATCGCCCTTTTTACATGCCCTTTCCTTGAGCATGTGATAAAAATTTGGTTAGTCAAAGTGTTTGGTAGACGGCAATTCGCTGTCGTCCGGCTCTTTACCAGACTTGACCTAGTATAACCTTGTGTGATTCTCTCCCACTCTTAGTCTCAGAGTCAAGTTTGTCGGTGCCTCCCTCTACGGTGTAGCGGACCCTAGAGGCTGAGACATGTCCCTTTCACTGGACTCATGCCTCAGGCATGTTTTAGTAAAAAGGTAGTATATCTATCTGTTTTCTGTGTTCCTCTCATTCCGTAGTTATTTTGCCATGGCATTTCGCTGGGTAACTAGTCGTCATTTGCACAATACGGACCAGGCGTCAGTGGATTAACGGCGAAACTGATGCAAACGTGAGCCATTCATCACCACACTGGTTAATCATTCTTTATGGCTTTGAGCCATTAGATTTTCCGAAAGCGTGGTTTCAGCTGGATTTGGTGTTGAGGTAGCAGATCGTGCCACTAGTTGTGAAGATCGGGAATGATTACGCAAATATGCGGTACCTGTTGCGTCACCATGGCATCTGGCTTCCCCTCAAGGCAAAAGTCCACAGGGCCACAGCTCGTAATGCCAAATTCTCAGGTTGCACGGCCTTAACTCTCTGCGTTGAGAGGGCATGGTGATTGCATTCGACAGCTGAAGTCTCCAGTGCACATGTATATACACTAATCTGTGTGCGTATCTTGTACCATCGGAACCGTGGCGACAAATGGCCTTTCGGGGCCGAGTGGGCCTATGTTCGAGGGCGCATCTCTAACCTTTGCGAAGCCAAGCCTCGCCTGCAAGACAGCAGGGTTATTCCGAACAAGCTATTGATCAGTTGGTCGGTTAATGGATTTCTTCCGGCAAACCTTGCTTGACCAGTGCAACCCGACAGGCAGCAATGGTCCTATTTAGTTGGCGGGCCGCATTGTCCACATCACAGTCCCACCATCGAACTCGTGGTTTTTTACAGTGAACGTTATCAAGCTAAGAACCACCACTCCCATGCCACCGTCGCTGTTTTTGTGGCACTGCTTATTCATTTAGCTTGGACCCATTTTATTCACGTCTAACTAGCAATATTGATGTCCGTTCCTTATTCGTAACCAAAAGGCGCATCAAGTGGCATGCAACTCTATCTTAAGTTCCGGCGTGGACATCGAGCGAGCAATGATCAAGTGCTTCGTTGTGTGTTGGTTGTTGATGGTCCCTCTCTAATTAGAATAATCGCTGTGCGATTTCTCCGATGCATTTACCCATACCTACCAACCATTCACTTCTCCTTGGGTTTTTATACGTGCCGAACAGGTTTAGAAGAAGCGACGCAGCGCTCAAATTGTGACTTGGCGTATGGGCGGGAAGAAATTGGCCTCGGCTTTTGCGTCGGTTGGTATTTCGCGTCTCCAAATTTGGGAGCCAAAATGTGTGGGTTGCTTTCGGTTACATGCACTTTGAAATTTTTCTCATAATCGAAGTCCGGCGCGGATACCATACGATCTTTCTGTAAAGTCTTGGGCTCGTGGGCAGTTAAAAATCGAGAAGTTTACGATGAAAGACAAAAACACTTGTTCCCTTTTCAGTAATTGTTCTCCTCTAATTGTACCGTACATCTGTCATGAAATCGGACTGAAAGAATACAGTGCTCGCTTCCGAGTGAACACGTTCGGGAACGACTGCGGCGGAAATTATATTGGTGAAATCAAAATTTGGGGACAAATCAACAGGCCAACTTCTCTACTTTTCAGCCCTCTGTTGGCCGCAGCCCTCTTCCTAAAAATGACGTACATTGTTATTTCGTTAATAAAGGAAGTAAGCGATAGAAAATAAAAGAACGGATGTAATGTGTTCTTTCAAAGGGTAAAGGGGGTCTATCGCCAGGCTTATGTTTTGGGGGTGTGCAGATATACTACAATCAATTCCTTTTTTGGTTCTGTGACGGGTTTATTGTTAACAACGCTTGGTAAATCATGTCATGAAATCATAGTTCAAAACAAACAAGAAAATATAGATTTTCAAATGATCCTCGCTTGTCCCAGTCGCCAGAGATGGTCAAACAATATTGGCGTTTAGCAATCTTGGTGCTTCATTTTGCAACCCCGAAACTGTAAGGCACTCATGTTGAAAGACAGTTTACTGCTGAGGCGTTACCATCACCATCACATAGAGCTGTTATGCTGTTTTTTATTCATGAAATGGTTCACCGTGTGATATCAACGCTCAACTCACTTCTCCCGGATAGGATAATGGGGGTTTCGCAACATTATGTGAACACCGTTAGCGTTACATTTGTGATCAGCAAAGAGCAGAAATTCTTTTTATCTAAAGGTTTCCTCGTTGAGTTATATTTTTTGTTTATCTGCTCCACTCAGATAATTCTACGAGATTTGATTACAAATCAGAACTAATAGTTGTTATTTTTGATTTAGCCAAACTAGTGTCACTTCTAAGTGTAGGAATGACCAGCTTTGATGCATAAACGAAACACTCAGTTTTCTTCAGATTGCCTCTCTGTAAAGTGGATTATTTTTATTTCCTATTTCTCTCTCACTCGCTGTGCCCGATTCCATTCGTCTAGGATTGTTTTGTCATCTTGATGGACTCGACCGTAGCCACCGGAGCCGCGGTGATTATGGCTATGCGAATCCTGGTGGAGCACGACGTGCCCGAGGATCACATTATCTTGATCTCACTTTTGATGGCCATTCAAGGTGTTCATTCCGTAGCTTATACTTATCCGAAGGTAATTTCATCTAACTGAACACTCCGGTTTTCGGTTTTTATCTGCCTGTTCGTTCGTCTCTCTATTTTACCTGTTTTCGCCCGGCCGCTTTGAGTAATCCCTTCTACGGGTTCCGAATCCGTCAGTAAACAACCTGTGTAAAACCAGGGTGATTTATTCCTGATCTCTCGCACTGAACATCATCGAGGTCAGATTTGCGAACTTTCCGCGGTCATCAGCCACCTCAATGATGGTTGGCACTAATTCACATCCCTTCTGCCCTTTATCACTCCTTATCTTTCGAGACATTGTGCATTTATGTCCCTAAAGTATCGGTTTCAGTTTGCTGCCCATTCTTGGTAAAAGTGCGGTAGATATCTGAAACTGTTGTGTTTGTGGTTCTCTTTCTTGCGTATTTACCCAAATGCATGCGATTGAAAAGCCGATAAAGGTGCGCGAGGGACAGCTGTATTCTACTCATCAATACAGCATTACTAACAAAGGTCATTGTTTCTGGCAAATAGATGCCTCTTTATATATATATATATATATATATATATATATATATATATATATATATATATATATATATCTTGGGGATTATCCTCGAACTCATTAGATTGATATACTGAACGCGTACACGTAAGCTAAACTAGACTTATCTTTCTGCCGTCACCTGACTGCTGACATCGCACCCTAGAATGTCCCACACATGGGAAGAAATGTAGTGCTTTCAAGCAGATTATTCTCTCCTCGCTACTGCCTTGTACACTTTCATATGTAAACGTATTAAAATTGAATTCCATGTCTTTTTGCAACGAATTACACGTGCCAAACAATGCTCTTCCTTTAAGTGCTTGGTTCTTGAGTTAACATCGCTCTCGCTCAGCCCCATGCTGAACATAAGAGTGATGTTGAAATAAAACATAAGTAATAATGGTGAGACCGGTGGTTCATAAATCACTACCTCATTTCCCTCGCTGAACGCAGTAGCAGCCCCGATTCCCCTTGCTATGCTGCCTATTATTCGGTTGACAAGAGTTACGAATATTTTGCCCCAACTTATCATCAGTAAATCCCAACATTTTTAAAGTATCCTAGGAGCATAATGGGCTTTCATTTGAGTTCAAATCTGGATAATTTGGTGACCATGACAAGGATCTTATGTAGAAGGATTCCCATTCGATGGAGGAAATCGTGTATTCCTAGAAGTCTAGTGGTTTGCTGTAATCATTTTTGCAGGCAGTTTTCCTTCTGATTTGGAAGTATTCTTTTGTCGCCCATATTTCGAAGAAGGTACTTGATATCCGTCGTGATCCGTCCGTTGGATTGTTCTTAGATTTGTTTCGAGTTCCATTAGTTCAGCATCTGAATTGACAAACATTCCAGCCTCTCCTATTCCTGACATGTATTTCCTCCTCTATGCGGTCATCTCTGAACAGCGTCGATGCTGTTGTTACCGCTTCGGAACGTCCTTCATCAGGAAGTGCACTGTGAAACGTGTTATCAACCTCGGTCTTATCCACAGACCCCGCAATTGTTGTCTCCACACCATAATGCATTTGCGGCAGATACCGGTCGGGTGAATGAACAGTAACTCCTCTGTTGGTGACACTGGGACCAAATATCCACATCACCTGACCAGAGGCGAAGTAACTACATCCGACCATATGAAGCAAGAAAGACAAGGGTCTAACGATCTAATCGAATGTGGGAGGATTTATTTTTGTGACGTTTTTTCATTGATCAGCAGATAACGTGGTTTACGTGTCCGCCTCTATTCATTTGCGCGTGCCTCAACGTGGCCCCTTGCCGTACCACTGATTGTTGTCCATTTTGCAGTAACATCAGTTCCGATCTTGCCATTTTAATTTTAATTTTTCGGAGGTGCATAGGCAATATGTTCCTTGTATATCTAATTACAAAGCACTTTTAGGACGCTTTCGAAAACATCAGCACTCATGAATTACTGTGCGACAAAGTGTAGTCCTTAATGTTTTTCTCATCCTGGTGAAGCAAGCGAAATACTTATTTGCACTTGCCAGTTAGATGCTCCAGCGACCATTCGTTATCAAACAAGGTACTGGTCCGTTAGATACAATGGCTTTTCATGCCGGGACGTCTGCTTCTTCGCTGGCTCGCTTTTGGTCAAAATCACCATTTTTTTTACTCTGATCAGTGAAAATCAACCACGATTCGTAATCCACTAGTTTTGGTCCGCTACCTTCAACCATGGTCTGCAAGCGGATTAGAACAAAGGTGTCTCATTGCCAGGATATCAAGAGTAGCTGAAAAACTCGAATCCCAATCCTTGCTCAATGGCAACACCGTTTGGAAAAGCGGATAAGCACGTCACTAGCCCCAAGGTAGTACACGGTAGAGTGGGCATTGACTATAGCATCTCACATCACGTTCACTTTGGCGATTTGAATTTTTGAACCTAAGGCCATCCCGGACAGACAACGACGGACTCACATGATCGGAGCGCGTAAGCGCAAACCATCGGTTGTATCGATTTTCAGTTTCAACCCAAATCGCAAATGCACGTTCTGTGCGAAAACGCTATGGTTTTTCCACCGTCTAGTGCTGCGACGTTCGTCGTCGTCATCGTCTTCATGTGCACGTGTACGAAAATCACCCGTCCTCATTTTTTAGGCCCATGTTTTTGAGAGTCGATATCCTCACCAGAATATGAGGACAACTTGACTTGAATCGCTTCGAGCGGCACTGGTCAAGATTGTGCACCGATGCTAGAGAACCAGATTCTCTGGCGCCGTTTTGTAAAACGCAAAAAGATATTTGCTCCAATATCCGATCGTAAATCGGTCCTGTCTCCGAATTATCATCCTCCAAATAACATTAGAGAGATGACAACTAAATCAAACAGACACAAAATCTTGTATATCGACCAAAACCAGTCATGTTTATCGTTTTTGTGGTCGACGCTGGTTGGTCAACTAGTCCGCCGGATGATTCGAGACATCACTGTCGACGGACTTTCGCATACGGCTTTTTCGACCGGTTTGTTGACGCAATGTTTCCGCACTTGTATATTGACCTTTGACCTCATTAATAGATACGACAGTGTCCAGTCTGCTACCCTTGCACTGTGGGTCGTGACTGTTTCACGGAGGTCCTGGCGAAAGGAAGGAATGTGTCAGATCATGATCAAAAAACGTATTCTGACTAAGGATTGCCGTAAAATTGTGCATTTCGTCATGCAGTGGATTTTCTTTCTCACATAAAATGCCCAATTACCCTGGTAGATGCGGATTTTTCTTTTTTGTCTTCTGCATGCATGAGTGGAAGCCTAGAATATTCCCTTCCTAAATCGGGCTGAGAAAAGATATCTAACCAAGTTACCTATCTAATCAATGTTGCCTTTCGTCTACATTGCCTGGTCGAACAATTTATTTCATGGGGTACCAAGTAGTTCTGAAAGTATTTATTGGCTTATAGGCTTGTCTGCATATAAATTTTCTTATCAGCTAAAATCCACACGACCTTATTGAATGCTCCGATTAGATGGGTGATGTGGTTTCGAATGCATACCAAGTGCCAGTTTGGTACTTCCAGGGTGTGTTCGCGGACGTCTCATATGAAATCAAGTTTGGTTTGGCGTTTACCCCTTAATTGAATGTTCTTGTCAAATTTGGTTCAGTTAGTCCAACGGCTAACCTCACACTGACATGCTCCAGTTTTGTCCCCCTACCTAAGAACGAAATCCATGAAGTGGTGAGCAAATAAAGCAGAATTGATGAGCAAAAATAATCACGTAAGCAAAAAGCACGTCAAGTGCAATTACCCCAGTGGCTATGCCATTTAACTTTCTCACCCAATTGACCCACCCGATGGAAAAATCTTGCGGAACCCAATGCGGGAATCGAACTGAACCACAATCAGACCATGTTGGTGCAAGGTTAATGGTTGTCCAAGCTGAACTGAACTCATCCTAGTCGATAAATTTAATTGCTTAGGGCTTCCGCACATCTCAAGTCTGTTCAGGACAGTGCGGTGGATGTGGGGACTGCCTCAGATTCCTTACCTTACTGAAATTCCGTGAATAAAGCATCGTCCAGTGGTGTTCGCCCAGGGGCTGTCGGTGAGTACACTCCAACAGCACTAACTTCCAATTGGTACTTTGTTAATCCCAATAGGATTCTATAGACTAGTCCATGATGCATCTATGGTCTACTATTCTACGCGTCTAACTGGTTTCTTTGGTATCTCTTTGCTATTTATTAATCCTCTTTAGGCACATATCGTCACCACGGCCGTTGACGGTGGCCTCAATGACCAGTACCACATTGTGCCCGGGGTGGGCAATTTTGGTGATCGGTATTTCGGCACCACACATGATTTGGCTTCCACATATACATGACGCACTCCACACCACCGCTCGCCCCTTCCCTCTCTCTCTCTCTGTCCCGCCGGCCAGTTTCTCCTAATTTCTGTTCCTCGTTTTGACATATCAGTAGGCTGCTCAAAACTGTATTGTGACACTGGCCCACTTCTCTCTTTGATAGACACACACACATCCACACACTTCTTTTCTGGTTTTTAGAGTCGATGAATACTCTCATGCATGGGTTGTTGTGCGTACACTCGGGTGCCGGGAAAACCGGGAAAAATGTAACTTTGTATGATTATCGTACCAGTTATCCGCTCCGCCACTCACATAGATGTCGTGATGATCAGTTAAGTTCGTGCAATCGAACTGATTGCCTGTGTTGTATTCGTTCCAGTTTGTCAAGCTCATGTTTGCCTGTCTCTACCTCGTTACCACACCCACACACACATACATACATACATACATAATGTGAGACGAAGTTCTCGGGTCAGATCCAAATGGTGACATCTGGACCTTCTTAAATTTCTTTCATTCCCTTCCCCACACTGTCTGTTTTGTTTTCTCTCATCTCCTGTTATATTTGCACAATCCCCTCATCGTCTTCCCCGTTTCTCTCTTGTTTACTGCTGTCCGGCAAATTTTATAAATCATGAACTGCATACGTGCTGCGGGCTAGCCAGGCTCATCAAACGACTGATATCCTTCATTGTTCTGGTTAGCGGGTAGAGACCATGTTTTGGGCTATAGTTGGTTACATTTTGTGTGAACAAACTGCCACAGCTATGTAGGCCTTGTTGTCCGGCTATTCGGATCCGTACTACAATTCTCCCCAATGCTCAGTTGGCGTGATACTTGGACTAGTATGATTTCGCTATACGTGCGTGCCACTTCCGAAGTACTACTAATAAAGAATCTATATGCGGAGGCAGTAGTTACTTCTTTAAAAGAATTAGATCACACCTCTGTGTGTAAGTTTGATGGATCATAACTAGAAGAAAATAATTACATTTTTCGCTTTGATCACGTCGAACAGTACCTACCCGGATGATTTGTAGCATTTATTTTAATTTTTTAGTGCGATAAGAGCCGCTCTTTGAAATAGTTTCTATTGGTAATCATGGGTTGACTTGAGGCACGTCATATATAGCACTCAAGAACAAAAGTGGGGCTGCCGGGACCCCCGTGCTTAACGTGCCATTGTCGATCGTTTTAGATGTGTTAGATTGAAGTAAATGGACTGCGCCGACTGAAGAATATCTTGCTCTTGCCACGGTTTGATCGGACACTTTGATTAGAGTTCATTTCTCGGCCAGTTGTACTGCTTGCGCAGGTCAGCGGAGAGCGTTGATATGAAACGGTGTGGTTAGATGAGGAAACCGGTTATCACTTGTATTTCCTATTGATATCCAAAAGATAGCGTAAACGGGATCAGTTTACAGCGTGTTTTTCCGTGACCACAGGTTGTTTGATGTTTAATCAGGAACCAAATTTTTATCATGTTCTCTCTTCCGCATGGTTCGTTAAGGGTCTCGGCCAGGACTTGTCCACATCCATGGTTCCTGTGCCTACATTCTCAATTGTCTTTCTAGAAGAAAGCCGTTCCGATTCGCGACCGTGTTCTCTTGAGGCTTTTTTGCCACTCATAGTTGCAAAATGACATCTGCATAAGCTCGATGAAGAAGCTTGGAACACCCAGTTCGGTGACCCGTAATGTTCAAACTGACTCTCTGTTGCATGGATGTACCGAACGCATCTGAATGAAAACATGTAATTGTCATGAGAAACAGCAATCCAGAGTGGACAAAATGAACAGTGTTACACAACAGTGGTGCGAATACAGCTTCCACAATCTCTAGCTTTTTATTGCGCCACATTCTTGTTGTGCATCATAAATAGTATTTCACATTATTTATTATGCGTCAAATTCACGATATTTCTGAAAGAGCTGTAATGGTGGTAGAAATGTTATCGATCGACTAAGTGACCGACCACAGGAAGATTCGTTCTAGCGACCCTCCCGTCCAAAACCCAGGAGCCTATCCGCTTGCCCCCACTGGTTATAAGAAATAGCCCAGTTGTGATTGACCTGTCCAACCGCTGAATGCTGTTTTCCGTGTTGGTTGCCACAGGGCTTACTCTCAGTCTCACTCACAGCTTCAAACTAAGCTCACTGCGAAACTACATTTATGCTGTCGGTATCTGCTGACGGCCCAACGTTGACACCGATCCCAGTGTGAGTGAGATTTGTCTTGCCAATCTCCCATTTTGTGAAGCCGTAGCCCGACGGAATTGTCTAATGTATACTTTCGGGTTCAGTGATTAAAAATTTTCGGGTTTTGTTTCTTTCACGATCCATCCATGTTGGACCGTAGAGCTCGAGTTTTCGGAGCTGTTGTCGTGTTGCTATAGGTTGACTGCCAACAAAATAGCTCGAGATCAACCTACCGTTGCCATTGGCTTGAATTGAGCTTTTTCGGCTACGCTGCCTGACACCAAACCGATCATAAATACGGCCATTGGGATTAGTTAAAAGGTTTTCTTATCCCCAGCAGGGATGATTAGCTCCGCAACTGGAAAGTTCTAAAGCACATTCTGTATGCCTCTCCATAATCATTACCAACAAACGATACTTATCCATTATCGAGGTCTGCCAATAGCAAGGTGTGGTCTGAATCCACTTAGTCAATACATAGTAAGTAATGACGTAGCCTGTGACAAAATGTTTGTGTATTTTCATGTAGTTTCTCCAATTTTTCTACAGGTTATGGCGTAATGGATTAACTTTATGGCATTCATCCGAATGGCTTCTATTATTAGCCTCAACCGCCAAGGTCTCTAGCGGGACAGTCCACGAACCCACTGGTCTCAACCAGGAAGGCAGAGTGGCATCGCTCACTTCCATTGTTACTTTTCATTGTTGTTCGATGAAAATCACACTTGTTTCAACCCGATCTTTCTCTTCATAGCAACTGTCTTGTTACCCAGAAAAAGGAAGAAGACGTCTGCCCTACTTCGTTAATCTTGAAACGGTTCTATCTTTTGGACGCCATAGCCCCTTCTCCCTAGCTGTATCCAGAATACCCAAGTCGAACGGACGCAAAAGTTAGTTTGTTACTCAAGGTCAAATATTTTATATTGGTCTTCTACGATCACTCATTGATCTACTCTTCTACAAGCTAATTTAGTTCCTCGTTGTTCACTGAAATTCTCGTGCAGCGTTTTCACTCAGGTTATCGATTGAGGTAAATAGTGCGGTGGCAGCGCAGACATGCTTATCTCACAATATATCAGGAAGAATTTTAAGAGGGGTTAGGTTAGTCAGATAAAAATTTGGGTAGGGAAGGGATTTGTCGTGTTACATGGATAACCCGAATACAACTAGACGTGCTATGTTAATTGTCTTGTGGTCTAGGTTTGGTAGCGAGACAGGGTGGGCCAAGGGAGTTGAAGGGCTATCACAAATTGCTTTTGAGCGCCTGGTCGTGCGGCCGATGTGCACTGTTCCACATGAACATGTGAATGAATGAACACAAAAACGAGGCTGCCAAGTCAGGAAATGTCTTTCAATCGTACTGAAACCACGGGGTAGGATTCAAAGCTTGGTTGCATAAGATGTCTTATTGTTGGTGCTAGTTAGTCTTCCTGCCATCTATGCTAGCGTGTCACCTTTGAATGGCCCAGTGGAGATCTTCAAACTGTTTCTGCGACCAGGATACCAAATAAGCTTAATCAAAAACACCACCCTCACACCAAGTTTGTCACTATGGGGGATTCTTAGTAAGACTTATTCACAGAACAGCCGTTCCGCCTACTTTCTTAGGCACTTTGACTTACAATTCAAACTCGCTGTGTTTCAGTTGCGGGATCAGAGCGCGAGATACACTCTTCTATCTCGCACGAGGTTTATCGCCTCCAAATACCTCGAGACGGTCCGAGTTAAGTGTCTCAGGCTCCCGGTGGATACGCCCTGGCCTGAGTCACGGCCTCTGCTGAGGAAGTCCTACGTAATTTCTTCATGTGGCGGAGTTGTTCGATGGTGAATGCCCGGGGCTCTCCACCACCGGTTTGACTGGCTCTTGCTAAGCATTCTAGGTGGGGGCTGCTTAAATCGCGCTTCCAGACCAACCACGAGAAACATGCGGAAGAGAGGTGTACTGAGTGCCCAAGATATTTACCCCCATTGGAATGGCATATGGGCTGAACAGTTGTTTGCTGGCCAACTACGGGTGCATTTGGGCAACGAATCAGATCACGTCTTCACAGTGACGAGAGTTCAGCTGCACTAGCACGGTATAGTAACAGCCAGGCAATATGTCTGCTGTTGCTTCTTCGGTCTGACGTTGTACCCAGTGGAAAGAACTAGCGTCTACTAGGTTTGGAATTATCAGAAATTGGTTGTCCTAGAACCGGAGTCAAGTGTGATCATACCCTTGCTGTTATATTGTATCAACCAAATGGAATTTACCTAGTTCGGTCCTGAGCTTTTCACCTCAAATTTCTCGAATAACCCTACTCCGCGTCACACTCCAATGTCCAAATTTGAACCTGCTGAGTGCCTTAGTCCGGCCTCGTGCATCGGTTCACATAGTTTATTCTTAATCTCTATTCTTGTGCGGAATTCGGTGCCTTTTTCAAGTTTCAGAAACCAACGGCGGCCGTTCAAATCTAGTTATCGGAATTCAGGTCAAGGAAATTTCGGCGACAGGATAACGAATGTCGAGTTGTATTCAGTGGTCGAGAAACTGATCGAAAACACCCTTTTGTAATATCTGCCATTGGTTACTTGCCGAATAAACCAGCCAAACAGTGATGCCAGGTCATCTCGTGTTAGCCGTTGTCCAGCGCAAAAGGACAATTTCGGTCCAGTATAATCGGAATAATATAAACAGAGGTGATCCATCGGGAGATAAAATCTCGAAAAGCAGTGTGGAATATGAAGTTCGTGCAGTTTCCACCAATGCATCTCTCACACATCTTAAGCATCTTGATGAAGAAACTGTCTGTTCTAAGCGAGCTTGAGTTTCCGCTGCACTCCGAATAGGCTAGGTTCGTTATGGTTGTACTTTCGCTTATCACAATTCAATTTCACCAGAATCTAACTTGTAGCGCTTCAGCATTGTGCATGGAGGCTCTTCGTCGAAGAGTCCACCGAAGAACCGCAACTGGATTCGTTGATAATTCTTTACCGTTGCTCTGATAGACGCATGTTGTTTGCTGTATCACCTAACGCGCCAGCAGACTGCAGCCCAGAGACAGTCAAAAAAACGTCCCCTAAGAAGTTTCACGACCTCTTACGCACACGAAGGTGGGTTAGCATTGTGATCATAGTGGGGTAAATGGATGCTAGAGTAGGTTAGCTGTCCTCGAATAAGGCGCACCTAGGAGGTCCCTGTGGTTCCGATTCCCGTCGCTCTGAAGACGGGGAACGGTTGTTGGCTTTATGCTCAAACCATCAATTGTTTCTCGCCAGTACGAGCCCCAGACGCTCCGATCGTCGGTAGACCACCTGTTGTCCGCTCTCTTCGAGCTAGCGGTGGGCCCAAATCGACCACGTCGTTATCAGTTACAAATGGCGGCGCTGTCTACAAGACTACCGGTCGTACTGGAGCGTAAGTATCGCGAGTTCTGATGGTCTCAACGACCTTTGGAGATGGAACGTGCTGCCACTACGGAAAATTCCCGCAAGCTGTTTCACTTCATCCGAGCTACCGGTGGGAAAGCATTGGGTGTGAGCGAAACGATCTATAAAACTGACGGTCCAGCTATCCACAACCTGCAACGCAGTCTTGTACGCTGTGGGAAAAAATTTCAAGCACATTTTAGATGGCCCTCAGGGTCAGCGCCTCCCGGAGCTACTGCGGAAGGCGTTCGATGGCCCTTTACAATAGATCCACTAACTAAGGCGGGGATGCTCAGGGAAATCCGAGCCTTAGTACGTCATAGAGCGCCGGGTTCCGATGGGCTTTCCTCAGCTCTATTTAAAGATGGAAGAATGGAACTGGCTAGAGAATTTCAGGTTTTGTCCTCGAATATTTGGTAATCCGAGAAAGTCCTCTCTTGAGAATAGTCTATCTGGGCAGTGACTGTGCTAACCATATAGCTATTAGCCTAATCCAAATAGCATCAAATCTGCTTTCTTTCGTCACTCTTGATAGGTTGTACAACACGTGTGAAGAGCAAACTCGTGAGGAACAGGTTGGGTTTCGCGATGGTCGCGGATACGTCCATCAAAACTTCACCCTCCTATAGGTGTTAAGGCATCGTTTTGCCTTCCAAAGACTAACAGTTATCGTGTTATTGGACATCCGCGCAGTCTTTGACTCTGTTTTCAGGTCTGCACTGTTGCACTGTCTGTTGAAAAAGGAGTACCTGAGAAGTGTGTCGATCCTCAAAGAGTTGTACCGTCATACGTCACGTCGGATTAGGGTTCATGATCAGCTTTCGCTACCCTTCGTCGTCTCCCTTGGAATATGGCAAGGCTGTCCTGTATTCCATTTCTTTGCAACTTTGTCATGGAAAATGTTCTACAGAACGCTTTATCTGGTCCTTCAGACAGTGGAGTTGAACTGTTCCCAAGGAACAGAGTTTTTGACTTAGAGTATGCCGATGATGTTACCTTGCTGAGTGACAATGCACAGGCAAGTCAACTCGCGTTGGACCGCTTGGCGATTGAGGTATCTAAGTATGGTATGTGCAACGCAAGTCACTTCTTCAAGACTGGCAGGAGCCTGTAGCTGCACTCACACCTTGTGGTGATTGGTTATAGGAAGTCAATAGCTTTGAGTATCTTGGTAGCCTGATCACACCTGGGGGAGGTGTTGGGGAGGAGGGCACATCACGAACTGCGAAAACAGCTTTCGCGAATCTGTTACACTTGTGGTGCCGCTATGACATTCGGCTTTTCCTCAAGGCAGAGTGTACAATGCCACAGTTCGTAGTGTTCTGCCCTGTGTTTGCGAGACCTGGCCTATCCGTGTTGAGGTTGCCCCACGTACTTTCTCTGTTTGACTACCGACATCTCCGGAGCACTGCTAGTATCCGTTTGGAACATCGGGTGAGGAATGAGGCGGTGTGTTGTTGTGAATTGGTTGCAGACAGTCGTCCTCCGACTGTGATAATCGCACCAGGTCGCGTTCGGTGGTTCGGAAAAATAATGCGTATGCCTGCATATTGTCCACATTTTCCTGCTGTTTTTGCATGTGCTAAGCAGGGCCGGATAAAGCGACAAAGCGATTAGGCCATGAATTGATGTAGAAGTATGAAGAAATGAAATTCGGACTTCAATTCGATAGTGATTAGATTCTTCGTGGTTTGGGCCGAACAAAGCAAAACAGCGGTTCATGGGAGATTCTGAAAGACACGGTTGAAAATCGAAGTCAATGGCGCGAAATATACATAGAGTGCCGGCAGAAATTAGCGCTTATATGAATACGCGGCACCATGTTGTCCAAACATCCACATACTTGTACACTCCGAATTGATTGATATGTCTCACGAGAATCGAATCTGTAGCATGAGGAGTGTGCATGGAAGCTGTTGGTCGAGGAGTGGACAGAAGAAGCACAAGTGTGATTGGTTGATAATTGTTTGTCAGTTGGGCTGAGCCAACGTTAGGAACGAGGGTAGGATGCCCCAGAATATACATAGATATATATGTATATATAGAAGCAGCAAGTAGTATCTGGATGAGTGAACAAAATTTGCCCGGGAGCACACGACCGGTTTGGCGGTTATTGTCGCTCGTCAGGTATGCCTACCCGGTGCTCTCTTGTCCAAACATCCACATACTTGTACACTCCGAATTGATTGATATGTCTCACGAGAATCGAATCTGTAGCATGAGGAGTGTGCATGGAAGCTGTTGGTCGAGGAGTGGACAGAAGAAGCACAAGTGTGATTGGTTGATAATTGTTTGTCAGTTGGGCTGAGCCAACGTTAGGAACGAGGGTAGGATGCCCCAGAATATACATAGATATATATGTATATATAGAAGCAGCAAGTAGTATCTGGATGAGTGAACAAAATTTGCCCGGGAGCACACGACCGGTTTGGCGGTTATTGTCGCTCGTCAGGTATGCCTACCCGGTGCTCTCTTGTCCAAACATCCACATACTTGTACACTCCGAATTGATTGATATGTCTCACGAGAATCGAATCTGTAGCATGAGGAGTGTGCATGGAAGCTGTTGGTCGAGGAGTGGACAGAAGAAGCACAAGTGTGATTGGTTGATAATTGTTTGTCAGTTGGGCTGAGCCAACGTTAGGAACGAGGGTAGGATGCCCCAGAATATACATAGATATATATGTATATATAGAAGCAGCAAGTAGTATCTGGATGAGTGAACAAAATTTGCCCGGGAGCACACGACCGGTTTGGCGGTTATTGTCGCTCGTCAGGTATGCCTACCCGGTGCTCTCTTGTCCAAACATCCACATACTTGTACACTCCGAATTGATTGATATGTCTCACGAGAATCGAATCTGTAGCATGAGGAGTGTGCATGGAAGCTGTTGGTCGAGGAGTGGACAGAAGAAGCACAAGTGTGATTGGTTGATAATTGTTTGTCAGTTGGGCTGAGCCAACGTTAGGAACGAGGGTAGGATGCCCCAGAATATACATAGATATATATGTATATATAGAAGCAGCAAGTAGTATCTGGATGAGTGAACAAAATTTGCCCGGGAGCACACGACCGGTTTGGCGGTTATTGTCGCTCGTCAGGTATGCCTACCCGGTGCTCTCTTGTCCAAACATCCACATACTTGTACACTCCGAATTGATTGATATGTCTCACGAGAATCGAATCTGTAGCATGAGGAGTGTGCATGGAAGCTGTTGGTCGAGGAGTGGACAGAAGAAGCACAAGTGTGATTGGTTGATAATTGTTTGTCAGTTGGGCTGAGCCAACGTTAGGAACGAGGGTAGGATGCCCCAGAATATACATAGATATATATGTATATATAGAAGCAGCAAGTAGTATCTGGATGAGTGAACAAAATTTGCCCGGGAGCACACGACCGGTTTGGCGGTTATTGTCGCTCGTCAGGTATGCCTACCCGGTGCTCTCTTGTCCAAACATCCACATACTTGTACACTCCGAATTGATTGATATGTCTCACGAGAATCGAATCTGTAGCATGAGGAGTGTGCATGGAAGCTGTTGGTCGAGGAGTGGACAGAAGAAGCACAAGTGTGATTGGTTGATAATTGTTTGTCAGTTGGGCTGAGCCAACGTTAGGAACGAGGGTAGGATGCCCCAGAATATACATAGATATATATGTATATATAGAAGCAGCAAGTAGTATCTGGATGAGTGAACAAAATTTGCCCGGGAGCACACGACCGGTTTGGCGGTTATTGTCGCTCGTCAGGTATGCCTACCCGGTGCTCTCTTGTCCAAACATCCACATACTTGTACACTCCGAATTGATTGATATGTCTCACGAGAATCGAATCTGTAGCATGAGGAGTGTGCATGGAAGCTGTTGGTCGAGGAGTGGACAGAAGAAGCACAAGTGTGATTGGTTGATAATTGTTTGTCAGTTGGGCTGAGCCAACGTTAGGAACGAGGGTAGGATGCCCCAGAATATACATAGATATATATGTATATATAGAAGCAGCAAGTAGTATCTGGATGAGTGAACAAAATTTGCCCGGGAGCACACGACCGGTTTGGCGGTTATTGTCGCTCGTCAGGTATGCCTACCCGGTGCTCTCTTGTCCAAACATCCACATACTTGTACACTCCGAATTGATTGATATGTCTCACGAGAATCGAATCTGTAGCATGAGGAGTGTGCATGGAAGCTGTTGGTCGAGGAGTGGACAGAAGAAGCACAAGTGTGATTGGTTGATAATTGTTTGTCAGTTGGGCTGAGCCAACGTTAGGAACGAGGGTAGGATGCCCCAGAATATACATAGATATATATGTATATATAGAAGCAGCAAGTAGTATCTGGATGAGTGAACAAAATTTGCCCGGGAGCACACGACCGGTTTGGCGGTTATTGTCGCTCGTCAGGTATGCCTACCCGGTGCTCTCTTGTCCAAACATCCACATACTTGTACACTCCGAATTGATTGATATGTCTCACGAGAATCGAATCTGTAGCATGAGGAGTGTGCATGGAAGCTGTTGGTCGAGGAGTGGACAGAAGAAGCACAAGTGTGATTGGTTGATAATTGTTTGTCAGTTGGGCTGAGCCAACGTTAGGAACGAGGGTAGGATGCCCCAGAATATACATAGATATATATGTATATATAGAAGCAGCAAGTAGTATCTGGATGAGTGAACAAAATTTGCCCGGGAGCACACGACCGGTTTGGCGGTTATTGTCGCTCGTCAGGTATGCCTACCCGGTGCTCTCTTGTCCAAACATCCACATACTTGTACACTCCGAATTGATTGATATGTCTCACGAGAATCGAATCTGTAGCATGAGGAGTGTGCATGGAAGCTGTTGGTCGAGGAGTGGACAGAAGAAGCACAAGTGTGATTGGTTGATAATTGTTTGTCAGTTGGGCTGAGCCAACGTTAGGAACGAGGGTAGGATGCCCCAGAATATACATAGATATATATGTATATATAGAAGCAGCAAGTAGTATCTGGATGAGTGAACAAAATTTGCCCGGGAGCACACGACCGGTTTGGCGGTTATTGTCGCTCGTCAGGTATGCCTACCCGGTGCTCTCTTGTCCAAACATCCACATACTTGTACACTCCGAATTGATTGATATGTCTCACGAGAATCGAATCTGTAGCATGAGGAGTGTGCATGGAAGCTGTTCGTACGAACAGTGCACACAGGCGAGCACAAGTGTGATTCGTTGATAATTGTTTGTCAGTTGGCTGAGCCAACCTTAGGGAGAGAGCAGAATGCCCCAGAATAAACATATTATGTATATAATAGACAGTAATAGTATATCTGGATGAGTGAACAAAACTTGTAAGAATTACGCGCATATCTTTCTTACGTTGCTCACAAACATATTTATATGTGCTTAAGTTCACACATTGGAAATAACTTGTCCAAGTCCAAAATATCATTGGATTACAGGAAATGGAGGGGGGGGGGGGGGGGGGGGGGGGGGGGGGGGGGGGGGCGGGGGGGGGGGGGGGGGGGGGGGGGGGGGGGGGGGGGGGGGGGGGGGGGGGGGGGGGGGGGGGTGAGGGGGGGGGGGGGGGGGGGGGGGGGGGGGGGGGGGGGGGGGGGGGGGGGGGGGGGGGGGGGGGGGGCGGGGGGGGGGGCGGCCGGGGGGGGGGGGGGGGGGGGCGGGGGGGGGGGGGGGGGTGGGGGGGGGGGGGGGGGGGGGGGCATGACAACGTTAAGAGGGTGTCGAAAAATCGAATACGCCATGTATGTTGGTTATTATCTGATGGATAATTGTAAAACAAACACTATGTTATTAACATTATATCATTCACGATAGTAAGTGAAATGCTTGTTTAAAACTATCCAAGGGTCCTGTGAATTATTAGCGCAATCCATGGAGTTTCCGGCTATCACATTCCGCGAGAGTCATGTCTCAACTTTTTCATCCTGAGCCAAGTGCTGTCGAAGTATATAAGTTTCATGGGTCAAACTGAAAAGATCACTAACGGTTTACTACCTTGATCCACGATTGCCAATATTGTGCCTCAATTCAACCGGAATTTGTTACTGTGGACTTCGAACTTTAGGTTCAAGCATTTTATTTGGTTTAACGGGCAGAAAGTTCTAACGTACACGATGGCCGGTTGAAGGTCCACTATGACCGGCAATTTTAGCCAGAGAATGTTATTCACTAATGGTCGGATCACTGCGCTTGACCAAAGTAGGCCCTATACAACACTTTTCCATTCTAATCACTACTCCTTTTTTGTCATTCATTCCATCAAAGATCGGTAGTAAGCAACCCATCCGGCCCCCAAAATATTTATTCGAGTTACATTAGGATAGCCCGATCACAGCATGTTAGCCATCATTGAGGATCCCTACGGTAGATCCGACTTCGGTTGGCTGCATTGACAAAGATGCTAGGGGAAAATTTGTCTGAGAGGTTGGACAACTGAATGCATGTCCGACAAGGTATTAGGGTCGCATGGTGTATGCACCCCAATTTGATGCATCAGATCAATGCAGATGGAAAAGATTATGCGAAAGCAGTCAGTTTTCCCCGTTGATCAAGAAGTACTTGGGATAGTTTGTTGAAGAACTCCGTATCGGGGAGCAATGTACCTAGATGAGGAAAACAAATCAGTGGTTTTGTGCCAAACACGATTGAATTTTCCCAGTTTTATCAGGTCCCATTTAATCGAGCATCATTCGAGAGATTCAGCAGTTCAGCTAGACGACTATTCACAACCCTTGTATTGTGATTATTAAGTAAGCATATTTCCAAGTTCATCTCAGTGCATTCATAACAAATCACGGCAAAACTTGTAGGGACCAGTTTACACATTTTTAATGGTGGGTTATTTTAACTGAACCCATAAATAGATATCAGCGAAAAGAAATTGCGCAGCCTCCAGGTTTTACGACAAACAATTGTACAAACATAAAATTTTTACACCTTTCGGTCTCTAAACTCATCACGGTAATATCGTGAAAGTTGAAATTGAAAGCGATGGGAATACAGCTTGTTTTGATATTCATTTGGCCACAGGTAGTTGAAGATCTTTAGATTCTTGTCATCTGAGCTAACTGCATCGCGGAAAACTAATTTTCGTCTTGTGCACCCGACAAAACAGAGTGTAACCCGACTTTTGAATATTTGCAACTTATAGCTAATAAATTTGACCCTGAAAGTTGGAATCTGAGTCCTGAATATAAACTGAAATGACCAATGACATCGATTGATAACTCAACTGTAATTTCGGCCCTCATCTTCCACAGATAAGCTTTGTTTACCAGTATTTTTTTAAAGCAGTTGAAATGATAACTTGTACTTCTGGGGCTGAATCCAAATTTCAGTGAAAATTAATTTTTAGCATGGAAATTTCAATGGCAAGCACCAAATTCCATCGAAATGACGTCCTCGTCTTCAATCGTCTTGTGTGGGCACGTAAGGGCATTTGCGCATAATTTTGCTTCTGTACCTGACATTTCTCTAAACACTCACTAGATGCAGTTCACTCATATTGACATTTTTACCAACAGAAACAACAAAGATCTTGAAAAAAGGGAGTCCAACCAAATAAATGGACCAGATTTTACTCTCTGGAAAGGAAAATAATCCATTTAATTGTAAAATGAACGTAAATTCTTTTAAGTTGAGCAAAATAAAAGAATCAAAATGTTCTCCATAAGTTTATAAAATAGGAGATCACCGACTACCGAAATGAAAAGAATTCAACACCAACTTGCTACATTGGACCAATGCATGAGTGTAGAATAGGCGAAAGTAAAAAAAATCACTTGTGTGAAAATAACGGAAAGTGTTTCTCAGTCCTCTGCTATTATTCATACTACTGCTGGTCCGTCTGACAAAGTGGGCTGCCTGGGATCTACGAGTAACAAGAAGACTTTAAATCCATTGGTAAAAGCCACGATGAAACGCTTCCTGTCTTCTGGATCTGTACAACAATCGGCACTGTAGACTCCGTTGATCAGATTTGTCACCAAACCAAAGGTCTGAACAAGAAATGGGAAAAGAGACTTGTAGGCAGACTGTGGTTCGGAGGCTGAAAAAGGCAGTCATTCTATAACATTGTGAAAAGATTATGAAACTAACCTGTGAACTGGGCCGAGTAAACCCAGTTAGTTTACCGAGATGGGACCCACGAGATCTCCAATATCACGCACTATTTGGAGACCAGGTACTATGGTCAAACATCGCAATGGTGCATCTAACTGCGAAGTGTTTCAGTACTAAACAACTGTTTTTAACTAACACTCTGGTAGTTGTTCATTCTGTATTCCTCACTGACTTCTGAGTAGATGATGTTGCAAAATGGCAACATAAATCAAAGCTTATTAGTACAGTGTTAATGTTTGTAAAATAAAATGAAGATAATACTGACCTATTTCATGAAATAAAAGCATGAAACAACCAATGTTTCAAAGACACTTGAAGTCACTAACACGGTGAAAGCAACCCATTTGGAAACGATACCATTCCGGTGAATCTTACATACAGTTAGATAAATATATTCATGAAATCCGGACCGAATGGTACAAAATTACCCTCATGTGGTCGGTCATAATGGGACTGGCATTTGTAACTGATTTCAAATAAGTTACGGGTGGAATAAGGGCCAGTCTGAATGGTCGGACAGCCACAACGTTTTCATTACTAGTCATCAATTCCCAGTGTTTTATATTCTTATTATCAATTCGTTCATTAAATGGCCTAACTGAAGGCCCGCGTGCCTGTTCTGTTCGCCGGAAACGAGAGTGATAATAGGAGTTTATTTTCTTTGTTATGTGGTTCGAGTGATAAACCACCAGTGTTCTCTCTTAATCATCTGCGATTTGCTAAGCTGGGTAACTTTCAATAAATACCGGCAAGTTAATTCACAAGTTGAGCTATTGTTCACCATTAAAATTAGATGAATAATGAAGCTGCGATCAAAAGGACTTATTTGAACAATAAAACATAAATGGCATTACGGTCACCGTGATTTCAAGACGAGAATATTTGAGGTTCGAGTTCTCCCATTACTTATAACTTTCGCACCCTTCAACTAGTGACCGCTCTCCTCCAGAAACATTGTACACCTTTTGTAAAAAAAATAAAATGAGTTAAATAATGGTATTGAATACAACCAAACAAAATCTCATCAAGGCTACTTTTAAATTTGAACCTTCTTGAGTGTTTCCAGGTCATGAGTGAACAAAACTTGACGACAGGATAATGTCCGGTGGGATGTCAGAACATTCTGTCATTCATATAGCTAGGGGAACTAGAAGAAAACTTAAAAACGATTATTGAAGCTTAGGCATATATGAGCTGTAGCTAAAAAATATTAAGAAAGGCTAGATGGACAAATTAAAAGGGGCAGTTGGTTCAATGCACACAATGGGTGCGTCCGATTAGTCAATGAATTGGAAAGGACTGCTGCTATGGCTTCACGTTTCTATCTTGTTAATTAATACACAGAGGTTTCAGATGAGATGCATCTGCAGAATTCTCGTCTGAGAAAGTGTCAAACCCTAAAAAAATCGTACTAGTCACTTCTGAGCTGAGTTTTAGCCATCTGTAAAGGAGGGACTGGATTAAATAATGTAGATGTAACACTAACCCTCAGAGTTGAGGAGTTCACAAATTTGACCAAGTTGGCATTTGTTCCTCCGAATATCATAAATTGCTGGTCTGTGGTGATTCTGGCAACATAAATCTGAAGATAAAAACAATAAGCTGGGTCATTAGTATTCATAAAAAAACAAATTGACAAAAGTGTCAAATTAATAGGGTTTCGGGTACTTCAGTTCACCACCAGAATTGGTGTTCGTCAAGGTATCCAACCAGCTCCGCTGCTCTTCAAACTTGCAGTTGAGATCGTTATGGGATTGCCCTATCCTAGTGTGAAATAACCGTGCCGGTGACTGCTCAGACAGGAAGTTGCCTGACTTGTATTTGATTTCATGATTCTGAGTGAAGATCTGGATAAATTGCAAGTATTTCTAGACCGTCTGAATGACAGCGTATTTACTTTTGGGTTGTTTTCTGCAACTCCAAAGTGCAAAATGCTGTTGCGCGACTGGACTTGCCAAAATCCGATCTTCATTCATAGATGGCTGGAGTCGAACGAAATTGAAATGATTCATTACTTGGGCAGTTATATTTCACAAGCTGGTCGTATATAGGATGAACTATCTTCATTTATACATAGGGCTCAGTTGACATTTAACAATCTGCGACATCAGTGACGTCGGTTTGGCATCCGCCTATAGATCAAAGATTATGGAGTTTGCTCTGTATCCATATGGTCAGTCCTGCTTTCCGAAGCAGAAGAATAGCGGTTGCAAACAGAAAGTATGTGAAGACTATTGAGGCTTCGCAGTTATTGATAGAATACCGTCGGAAAATTGAACTAGCAACTGGGTCTTTGGGTGTAGGGTGTTAGGTCACGGAGCTCAGTCGATCGAAGAACCAGCTAATCTAGATGGGTCGATATGGTTGAGACGTGTTAGAGGTGGCCAAAGTCAGATTACCTCTATAAACTTTGTTATCGGAGACAGGTAACGATTGGAAGATGGGCCAGGTGGTCCTCCCATGGATTGAATTACCAGGTTGCAGTCCACGAGATCCCCAATACAGTGATTAGAGACCTTAGGCAATATGGTTAAATGTTGCGGTCAGTAACCTTCATACATACAAAAGGTATTTTATTCTCAAAGTTCTTCGGAATTACGATATTTGTGTTCTTATTTCGTTATTCATTGCTACGCGCCCTGAAGTAGCTACCAAAATCACAGCACGTTGATTGAAGTCCAATGGTAGCGCACAAACTGAAATGAAGTGAGAGAAGGACGGAGTAATGTGCCTTCCTTACGCGTCACCGCGTGATTTACTTCTCCTTAACTTAGATACATTACTGCCTTAGTTAGATCAGTCGAAAAGTATAATTTTTTGAAAATCTCTGGCTTTTTCATGACAAAAATCTGTCTCTATCGCTTCCACATAAATGGCCACTGGCTCAGTAACAGCCATCTGCGTTCTGAATGTGAAAATCTGTATTCCGTACATTTCTTTTACAGTAAAACTGACGTTTCACGTGACAATTTAATGAACACAAATAATTAATTTAGTTGATTAATTCTTATGGGAAAAGACCACAGTTATATCGCTAATAACAATAAAAACACCGATGGATTTCATGGTGCAAGTGGAAAATTTGATCTGGTTTCGTAGCGATATCATAAGCATGCATTTCTCGTCGGCTGTTAAGTAATAATCACCCAAATGAAAATTTATTATACTCAGCGAAAGGAGTGTATTTGACTTGCAGTAGTATCTTTTTGCAAGATCCGAACGAAAGCCCCTGAATCGTGAGTTAATTGATCCACCTGAATCTCGTGTGGTTCTCTAACGCTAAAATTTTCAATTCCATTGCTGTCTACCCCTCTCGTAAGCTCCATCGACTACACAGCATGTCTCTTCAACTAAATCCATGTGACATCTTGGTCAAAAAAGTGCCTCACAATGCAGCTGTGTAAATATATATCATGCAGATCTACTGATTAGTTATCCATTGCACATTACAGTTCTCGGCTGCAGAAGATAATATCCTCAGAGGAAATCAATATAAACCAGTTTCGAGTATTACCTAACAATTATGATCAAATGAATTTAACGTTTACCTCGATGGACGTCAGAAATTCGAATTCCAGATCCGTCAACCAATGTGGTGCCAAACGAGGTTTACTTTCGCTCGGCTTGTTGTCTACTAACAAATTAGGATCCAGTGTACATCATTTTCAGAGTAAATTTAACATGTATTATTGCCTATTATTCCCACATTGTTGAGTAAGCCCCTAAAGACTGGGTCATGCTCCGTTCAAGACACCTCCGGTCGAATAATTTGACAGAAAAGCAAAAACTAACCACATATCACGAACGTGAAATAGCGGAGACGCGTTTACGATAGTTCTTTTGATCACTTCATGGGATCTGCTATAGTTCCATACCATTTCTCTCCCTGATCGCTCCATTTTGAGGAATACACGAATAGACAAAAGACCACTCACATTGCAGCTTAGTCCGATAACAAACGGGAACAATGCCCATAAAGTGTACTGCTTACAGTGCCCTGTGGCGCACAAAATGTGAGTAAAAGGCGCCCAAATTTTATCACTGTTGAATTCATTAAAAAAGTAAATATTGAGCAAGCAGAGTACACGAAGAAGAAACCAGCACCAACCGAATACTACAGAATCTAAAAAAAACTACATCCAGTAGGTTTCAGTTCTATATGACGGCGTTCATGTAGGTTCAGACGCCATAGTTTCAATAATTCTATGATTAAATGTGTAAGGGATTACGGAAATTGCAAGTCCGTTTGCACTGTTCTTTGGTTTTTCTTCCTTCGCTGTTTGTAGCTTTGAGTTCTTTCGTTTCCATATTTGGCAATTCACAGTCTGCAGTTATATTGGAATATCTAAATTGGCATGAAGAATGAAAGTATCACTGGTCGTACGCACACCAAAGACCCCATACTATTAGAGGAATTTCACCCGAGGTCCAGCATGACATGGAACGTTTTGAAGTCTGGAACCTCGCAAACGGGAACCTCGAACAGATCTGTTGTCATAGAGGAAGCTAACATTTTGGTAAACAATTAGGCTGTTCCCGATGAGTCTAGTGCAATAACATACATAGCCTTGAAAGAACTCCTACAATAATTCAAATCTGAAAACCACCAAAGCTACCGAGGTTCTTAAATTTTGCGTTTTGGCGCTAAAGGATTTCGTGAATTTATGCTGTAACTGCAGACGCAGGCAACTCGCTGTAATTTAGGTGATCTTTTGCAAACACAGTTCATAAATCGTTTGATGGCAGGAATAAACCACCCACGTTTGAATTCGGATCAGAACAAGATTGCACCTCGCGGTGGTGTGACGGATTGCGTGCCTCCATCACCTAGCAAGCTATACAAGGTGATTTATCTCATGTCGAAGATCCAATCATGTCTGGAAGGTCAATGGTTAAAGGCCTGACGAAGTAGTCTCTTAGTCTTCCAAGTCGGGGTTGGTCTGAGTTAGCCGCTCAGTCGGGAAAACGAATGGGAGAATAATTGATCCAATTAGGTGGGCTTCCACTCAGCTATGCCCCGCTGTCTTGCGGTCAGGTTCTTGTCAGAACCAAAGACTTTGGTTGAAAACTCTAATCGTTCTGCTCCTTAGCGGCTGGACTCCCTAGCAGTACCCGTCCATTATTCCCTATGAGTTACACGCCTGCAAGTAATTCCATACTGCATCGGTCATCACGCAGGATAATCGGGACCGCGCCGTCCATTGCATCGAGCGGGGTGGGTAGTGACAAGT
>LUCM01004916.1:0-19016 GCA_008360955.1 Fasciolopsis buskii
GGTTCTTCTCACAACCAAAGCCTTTGGTTGTGAGAAGAACCTAACCGCAAGGCAGCAGTGCATGTATAGCTGATAGGAAGTCCATCTACCTGGACCAATTATTCTTCCACTCGTTTTTCTGACTGAGCTGCTAACTCAAATCAAACCCAAATGGGAGTATCAGGAGACTACTTCGTCAGGCCTCTACCCATTGACCTTCCAGGCATGATTGGAACTTCGGCTTGAGATAAGCCATTCTGTTTAGCTCGTTGGATCATGGAGGCACGCAAGCCGTCACACCACGTCAAGGTGTAGTCTCGTTGTGACAGTATATCGTTGTGACAGCCAAACGTGCACCATCAGGCTGGATACTTGTTAACAGCCGCTTCGGTTCGGTTTTGATTAGACAGTTTTTGTATACTAATGGCAATCGACTAAAATGTCGGCGATTGTTCAGCTTGTCTTTACAGCGACTGCAGCTAAAGTGATTTCTACCGGAACTTATCGGGATGATAGGAAACATATGCTCAAATGGCATTGTGTTTGCTGCAGGTGATTTCAGTGTCCAAGGTCACCACTTAGAGAGATACAACGGCACCCGGGATTCTCATTTGATGTCCCACCCTATGGAACCAGCAAAGCCTACCCTGTCATTTGACTGTTCTAACCAGTGGCCGCTCCTGACGAACACAAACGAAAATTTTGTCGCAGGAAGCGGTATCGACACAATTGGCGCTTTCGAACTTCATGGATCTTGACTCAGATTGACGGTATGGTCATTGATCATTGGCAAATTGGGTCGATCGTATACAGTCCACAACTGTGGGCTCATGACGTTTTGCTTCATGTTCGCTTTCTGTTCGCGCCTCGCAATGACTTAAAGAAACTTCCGTCCTGCACGTATGCGTGCCTTCTACTCCATTATCGACATGAGTACAGGGGGAAGGCCCCGCAGGTAGCGCACTCGCCACCGAGGACTCCAAGAAATGTGAGCCTAAAAAATGACTAACGTTCTGCCTGATGATTGGTCACTTCGGACGTCAGTAATATAGGACGCGCAAATTCATCAGAAGTCAAATGAAAATGAATCTGAGAAATGATCGTTAGCAATGGCTGCTACTGAAATGTAGGAAAATGGAGTTTAAATCGCTTTTTACATTAACTTTGGGACGTGTCCTGGCTTCGGTTGCTACACCATATCCTGAGAGTTCAAAAACAGAAAACAGAGACAGAAATAACAAACAATTAACTGCAAGGCAGCCAGCTGTGATCTCGAAACGGTCAAATCTGCCTACAATTCGAAGCCTCTCAAACTGCTAAGAACATTTATTTCTTGTAAAATGACTATCTTTAGGGTTAATCATAACTTCATTGTGATTAGTTAGCCGAAATTTCGCCTCGGAAATCGCACATTCCGGATCGCCGGAATACCACGCATTACCTAAGATACCAAGTTCACTGTCAACACCGTCAGTACCGTTCAGCATGAAACAACAAGGCAAGCTTCACTGACCACTGCCTTTTCCTCAGAGTTACGTTTCTATAAAAAGAGTGGATATCCAAGTGGAACAGGGAGTGCACCTACACAAGCGGAGAAAGATACGAATGCTGCTGTACACAACACACAGAACACAGCCTAACTGTACAAGCGCACTCCTTCAATCATTCTGATTCGATGGAAAATGACAACACGATCGCCACTGCCCACAGTTCACTGCCATATCCTTCAGTGTCTCCAGCCCGCCAGCTGTCGGGTCTTGACGGGACCCCAACCACGAAGACACGAGATACCTACTTTACCTAAGTTTGCTGTACATTTTCTCATTCCACGTTGCCACGTCATTTGCTGACTTCTACGTGGCTTCCTCCGCTCCGTGCGAGGAACGCAAAAAAGGGGACGGTATGGTAGACGAGTGTTCGCCAAACGTAACACGTGACCCAACACCAACCAGCGAAGTCTACTAAGTTTCATGCGTTGAAACAAGGTATTCTGAGATCCAACACCTAGTATTAGAATCCTCACCTCCATATTGCTCACCCGGCCATTCCATCCAATTTTAGTCATACTTCGTAGACAACAGTGATCGAAAACCTCTAACCGACGAACATCTCCCACACGAACATTCCATATCTCGCAACCGTATGACAAAACTGAGCGCATTACGGCACAGTACACACGACCTTCCAATTTCAGTGAAATATCAGACCGACGCCACTGGAGCTCACAAGGGTCGTTGGACTTAACCGAGCAAGAACATCAGCTCCCCAATTGCAATGAAGTGAATAAGGTACGTCGACAGGTGCAGCATCAATTGACGATAAGAATGACCGCGAAAACTGGTGGGTTAAGGTAGCCGAAAAATGGAGAAAGCATCGACCAAATATTCACTCCTCGACAGATACTCGAAACGTGCCACACGCATCGCCGCCCTACGATCGTAGTCTTTCTCGACTTGAAAGGTGCTTTCGACTCCGTGGATCGACCAGCACTATTCAGTGCTCTCCACCGGAAGGGTATGCCAACGAAGTTCGTGAACCTGTTGCGAGCATTGTACTCGCATAGCTACGGTCGCGTTAGGGTATACGGTGAACTGTCACGTTCATTCGAAACGACTAGTGGCGTTCACCAGGGGTGTCCCATCTCTCCATTCTTGTTCGACTTCGTCATGGACGAGGTGATGGAAGATGCTTTAGGAGGTCTCCGGGATGTAGGAGTCGAACTGGGAAATGAAGGAAAGCTATGCGACCTAGATTACGCAGTCGACGTCGTGTGCCTGTTTGAGTCTGCGGACCATGCACAACGGGTACTAGATAGACTGTCGAGATCGGTTGCTCGGTTTGGCATGTGCTTTGCACCTTCAAAGTGTAAAGTACTGTTACAAGACTGGACGACAGCAGCGCCGAACTTGATACTGGATGGAGGGAAATTAACGATTGTGAACCGTTTCACCTACCTTGATAACTGTGTACCGAACCATGGTAGCACGAGAGCAGGAGAGGACACGCGTATATATCGAAGGCTTATGCTGGACTGAAGCCCATGTGGTGTCGGCCTGATATTTCACTGAAATTGGAAGGTCGTGTGTACTGTGCCGTAATGCGCTCAGTTTTGTCATACGGTTGCGAGATATGGAATGTTCGTGTGGGAGATGTTCGTCGGTTAGAGGTTTTCGATCACTGTTGTCTACGAAGTATGACTAAAATCGGATGGAATGGCCGGGTGAGCAATATGGAGGTGAGGATTCTAATACTAGGTGTTGGATCTCAGAATACCTTGTTTCAACGCATGAAACTTAGTAGACTTCGCTGGTTGGTGTTGGGTCACGTGTTACGTTTGGCGAACACTCGTCTACCATACCGTCCCCTTTTTTGCGTTCCTCGCACGGAGCGGAGGAAGCCACGTAGAAGTCAGCAAATGACGTGGCAACGTGGAATGAGAAAATGTACAGCAAACTTAGGTAAAGTAGGTATCTCGTGTCTTCGTGGTTGGGGTCCCGTCAAGACCCGACAGCTGGCGGGCTGGAGACACTGAAGGATATGGCAGTGAACTGTGGGCAGTGGCGATCGTGTTGTCATTTTCCATCGAATCAGAATGATTGAAGGAGTGCGCTTGTACAGTTAGGCTGTGTTCTGTGTGTTGTGTACAGCAGCATTCGTATCTTTCTCCGCTTGTGTAGGTGCACTCCCTGTTCCACTTGGATATCCACTCTTTTTATAGAAACGTAACTCTGAGGAAAAGGCAGTGGTCAGTGAAGCTTGCCTTGTTGTTTAATGATGAACGATGATGATGATGACGACGACGATTGTTGTGAATGTCGAAACCAGCAATAATGGTAATTCGGCAGGTAGAGTCTGCTGATGTCAGTGTTTCAATGGTTGAAGATAACAAGTGAAATACAGCGGATCATTGATAGTAGCAATGCGGTGTAAAAAATTACTACAACAAAGTATCTAATATTCCAGCCCAATAAATTAAAAGTTCCGGTTGGAGAATTGAAGATGTGGAAGTCAGGAAGAGGCAGTTCGACGGATGTCGGGACAGACGCTAATCTTAGAGATGAAGCAGGGATGAAGTGAGCAGTCAGGAAGTTGAACGCGGTTTGTGGCTGACGAGAAAACTTGTTTCTGTCAAAAATGGGGCGACAAATGAGGTAGACAGGAGGAAATGGTGTAAAGAGTCAACATTTTCATTTAAATCAAAAATTTTAGTGAAGGCAGAGAGAGCTTAGTACACGTTCCGTCAGACTGTGCCGATTAAAGAGACAATAGATACTGCCGTGTAAGCCAAAGAGGGATTAGTTTGGTGAGTGTCGCATCCAAAGTGGTCCCGTGCATCGTTGTCCGCCGTCTGTCTAATGCCCGTGAAAAGCCCAGAAACTGATCCGCTTCCCAGACCGGTCTGGGTTGTATCAACCGCAATCTCCGGCTTATGCCAGAACGCAAGCGCATGTTCCGTAGACTTGCTATCATTGTCTTTCTTAATCTGAAAGCGGTGTTTGACTCTGTACTCGAACGCTCAGAGCCGAATTCGTGATTACGGCGATCTTTAATTTGAGTCTACTGGGAGATTGTTTTCGTTAAGGCTGATTTCTACTTTATCTTCAACTTAGTAGCGGGGATGACTATGGAAATCGTCTTATCCTCGTATGAGAACAGTGTTGTTATTTGTACTATCAATAATTTGTCTCATTTGGACTCTGCGAATGATGGTGCGCTACTGCGTGAACTACAGGGTTTTATTCAGAACGTCCGAACTATACCACAGGAATGCGTTTCACGCTTTCGCAGTCTAAGATGCGGCAGAACTGTGCTAGTTCAAAGTTAAACTATGTTCTTTCAGGGTAGGAGTTGGATGAACCAAACGTGTCGTTCTTTGGGCAGTTAGATCTCACCGAATCTTTGTATATTCCTTGAAGTATCCTCGCGTATACAGAAGGCTCGGCTGGCATCTGCAACTTAAGAAAGATGTTAGCTCCATTACCGAGATCGATCGAGATCGGTCTTTTTACTTGGCTAAGAAACGTGGCCGTGGTTGGCATCTGCGTAGATTGAAGCCAATATTGCCGGAAGGTGGTGAAGGTTCGTTAGCAATGCTGAGGCTAACCCCGGGGTGTTCAACCGCAGAACTTCGTCAATCGAACAGGTATTGAAGTTAAACATATTAAGCTGTTTAGGGCATATTCTACGGATGAGCGCAGACCGACTCCCTCGGACGGCGACATCCCATTAAGTTCATCGAATTAATGCCTCTTAAGAAGACGTATCCCTGATAACCTTTATCTCATATAGAGCAGTGACGTATACCTCCTTTATTTCAACTGCAGGTATAAGTGAAAAGCTCACTACGGCAGTGGGGCAACTAAACTTTTGCCTTAAGTTCCAAGGGACGCTACCGAAAGTGAACCCGTGAGCCGTCGAACTCCCAAATCACCTGAACGATACCCGGTTTTCGTGTACCAGTATGCATAATCAGTCGGCATTAGAGTCCGTTAGTGGCTACAGCCACCGTCTTTTCATTTCCCTACGATTCTCTACTCACCAACGATCGCGGTCATTTCTCAGGCCCCCGGTCAGCTTAATTCTTAGGAGTATTCACGTGGCGTAGCGGAACGTGGGGTGGCTACCACGGATCGCTTGGTTAACCGCCCAGCGCATTTGCCATTTGCACGTTACTTGTGCATACTTCACTCACGTTTGTCAAATATACTCAACCCCTCATCATTCTCAACTGTCTTTTCCTCGTATCGGTCCTGGTTGTCAATATTCTAATCGTTTAGGGTAGAGTAAGGATAGCGAACAAGTGATCCCAACAGTTAAAAGCAAGCAAACGCAATAAGAGAACGGCGTTAAGGCAACCGCACTATGTGGCATCTGAGATGACGGAACTGTGAGTACCTAAAGAAACACCTATTGTCGAAGATTTCAACTGTTTTTACATGCATTCCTGTGCGACAGGTATAGCTGCACACTGCGCATCCTTAATATGCTCTTAATGTTCCCTCAGGCCAATGAAATTTCGCTGTGACGACCGCGTCGAAAGCCCCGAAAGAGATGAACAACAAGCAAAGAGTCCAACACGAGTCGAAGCTAATCAGGTGCAACAGTCAGCATGAACAACTGCACAACAGGAACTAGCATGGCAGCGTGCAACTGGCCCGCTACACAAATATAATATGCACGCGAAACAGCGTTCAGCGACTCGCTTCAGTTTTCACAGCGCAGGTATTGGCTGGCATCGTTCGAGTGGCCAGAATTCTTTCGACAATATGCCTTTAAAACGATCGTAGGCGTAATACTTCTGCGGTTGCCATCTGGCGCAGTGGACGAGATTAAGCTCGCACTTGGACTTTTCACTTCGAGTCAACTTTACTCCCCTGCTTCTAAGTTTTGCGTACTGCACCCAATTTCGCTAGTCCCCAGCAGTGCACCATACTATTGACCTCGCCGTCTAGTAGCCTATGTGTAAGTCCCATTATCTTAATGCATATCTCGGATTATTTTGCTTATCCTTAACCGTTGTACGTCACTCTTGCTCGACACTGTACGACTGCAATACTGACAAACCAAGGAAAAGACAGTCGGAGATTGATTATATGTTGACAGGAGCGTGTGTGAGCAACACGCAAATGACAACTACGATGGGCGGTCAACGTTTTGCTAAACAAGCGGTCCGGAGGAACAAATCCATGTTCTGCTACATGCGGTTGCTGCTATCCGACAGGGTGGCTCACGTGAATTTACTCTGCAAATCTAACAAGGCTTCCTTAATCAGTACCTATCACTCTCCCACTTCCGAATTATCCATCTTTTGTTAATCTTGCTGCCCCGGTTTGGAGCTTATAAGCTGCAAACTTGGTTATAACGAAGTCAACATTATTGTACTTTCCTATCCGTTTGGGAGCAACCATGATTGGTACAGGGACAATGCTGTTTACTGCCATGTGACCACTCTTACCCGGGGACGGAAGAACCGGAGTTTAGTGAAGTCATCCACCTGGTTTGTAACAGCAAGACCCTGTAGTGATAGCACGCAGCCACATTCGTACCCGGGACTCGAAACACAACCTGAAATAAATCACGCCCGACCGCCGCCAATAGACTGGATAAGGTCGTTGCGTTTGGACGTGAAAATTCCGGGTGCGAATCCTCCCACCGACGGGTAACTCCCAAATGGCGCCCCACTGCTGACTTCGGCCCCTAACTGTGATAATATAAAATAATGCATACTGTCACTTCATAATAAAAAAGGAAAAGACGAAAGGTACAAATAAGACTCAAGGACCAGAAGGGTTACAAACCAGCACCAACGCTTAATCAATCAAATTCAGTAAACAGACTGCCCGTTAAACGGATAGTACAGCACACAGGCCACACCACGATTCTTAGCATGTCAGGGGTAGCGCAGTTTAGTTCCAGTTCCAGCTCCAGTTCCAGTTCCAGTTCCAGTTCCAGTTCCAGTTCCAGTTCCAGTTAGATCATAAGATTATATGGCGAGATGCTTGGTGGCCCAAATTCTTGCACCGAGAGCTATTGGGTCTGACGATGCTTCGATAGCAGGAGATCAGAAAACTTGCTTCAGTCCCTGAAAGAGAGGAAACAGTTAGTGAGATGCTTTCCTCTAGACCATCTCCTCAAACCCACAATTCACACACTGTCCTCCACAAAACAGTTAGCCATGCACTGTCTAGTCTACCTTTAGAGTTGCGCACTGACACCACCTCGACCAATTCCTCCAGCAAATTATTCCAGCCATTCGCCAAACGATTTACTTCTGAAACCCATGGTTACATGTTCTCGCATAATTGTTTTTCATTCCTAGTTAGATTGTAGAACTATACGCCGAAACGCCTGATCGTTCATATTCTTCCACTGAGAGCTCCTTGGATCAGACGGTGCTTCAAAAACAGGAGGATAGGAGCCCTCTTAAGTTCTTTTGGTGCATTGCCGGATCACTTACGATTCCCAACGGTCATTCTCATCAGCCCAAAACGGTAAAGAATAATGACCATCCTTTCCAGCCTTGCAAATTACAAAGTTTTTTGGGTTCGCAAGTCCTGTTGTCATCCTGAGTCGGGGTAAGCCAAACCATGCCTTCTTAGCCACTGCGAAAGGTTTCATAATCCGTCTTTACAATCTACCGCTGTGTTCTCAAAAACAATTTTTGGTTGGGCTTCAACTTCCTTTTTCCACCCTCCATCCCAATGCAAACCTTAGACAACAAAACAAATAAGGCAACACGTTCTTGTGCATTCAAGCTGTGCATGTAACGCCACAAATCTCTTCCCCACCCATTTTTTATCTCACTAATCTAATCCTTCTTAAATAAAAATTTCCCAGACATATATTGATGTCTATGGAGTGAGTATGAATAACTGAAAACGAGCTTGTCTGCGAACTGTATTTTCTCAATGTGCTCCGTGGGAATATTCAAGGAATTTCATACTAGGTTTGAAGTCCGTTCTCCTTCAGATCCCGAAGTCTCTTGCATGCTCACTTTGTCCCATCTGGACCTGCAGCTCAGGCGGATCCATTTGGAAAACATGACTAGCCTGTTCTTACATGAACCGCTGGTCACTGCTCAAGTTCACCGGAAGATCCCATTTCACAAGCCCCCAGCAAACTTTATCTAGATCTGCCTGGATTGCTGTTTGCATTGCCCCAATACTTTGGTGACATCTGCATATATTAGACACGAACTTTATCAACCTGATGGTCATGACGTTGGCATACACTAGGAACATTGGTTGTCCCAAGAAGTCCCCCGCAGTATACCAGCCCTAGGTCGGATGGAATCACCTCGAAACTTATCCTGAAAGATCAACCCTTTAGACCCTTGCTATGCAGTTGTTCATCTTAGTGTCCATTGCAGTGGTCTTCATCTTCCAATAAAACAGCCTGTGTTTCAAAGAATCAATGGCCCCGGGGTCTTTAGGACGGGCGACTCCTTAGCCCCTATCCATTCTGCCTGTTTTTTCGTCCGTAAATCTGACCAAGAGGGTCAGACTTGAGCGTTTTTAACAAAACCACGTTGTTCTGTAATCAGTGGTTCGTTTATCTCCGGGTGTTTGAATATGCTTTCGCGCAGGGCCCCTTCAAAGTTTCTCAGCACATGAGACGTCAGAGTCACTTGTCTATAGCCGCCACAATTTTTCCTGTCCCCGCCCTCAGGCACTGGCATGTGTGCCGATATTTACCGATCAGCGGTAAGCCGCCCATAATCCAGTAATGCATAAATGAATTGGGCGGACTTTTTCACAAAACCTCTGGCGGCTTTACTATCGGTGTGTGGGCTCCGTAAGTTCCATCCGCCTCGGACATGCACATTTGTTTCAGGTTATAACGCACTTCTTTCCCCGCCATCGGCTCGTTTGACATCTCCTCCATAGGGGTAAGAGGGCTCGGTGCTAGGCCCTGTGATCCTTGATCCCTCCCTTATACTGTTAAGAAACTTTTCACCAGACGGTCCGCGTTCTCATGGTTGCCGTTTGACCAAAATCCCTGGTGGATTCTTGCCCCACTTAGTCTTTCTTAGAGCTCTCTGTGCGTAATGGTGGCAATATTTGGGTTTGCTTTTAGCGACCCCGGGCGAGGCGACTGTCGTAGACATTTTGGCCCGACTTTCTCTTTCTCTCCAGCATATGCCTTAAGTCAGCGCGGTAGTCGAGCGCAAACTTATATCTCATGAATGCCCTTTGTATTCGCTTTCTGGTTCTCTTGAGTGTGCTCCAATATGATGGTAGCCCATTTCGTTTAATTCTACCGCTTGATGAAACCAAGTTTGTTATTAGCAATAAGTTGCTGTAAACTGACCTCCCTGACATCGCATGCGGTTGCCATTTCTTTTTACCTCCCACTGAGTCCGAGGACCCAAGTTTAGAGTCAACCTCAGCCCATCTCTGAAAAGTTTCCGCTGTATTTGTCGGGGCAGATCCAGCCATATGCCGATCGCAGCATGGGCGCTTCTGCCCAGTGGCTCTTCCAACTCAAGGCTCCCTATTTCTTTCAGTGCTCTCGCTATCGCCACATCAAGGACTGAAGAGGTTTGGCCGAACCTCCATCTAGTGGATTCGGGAACTTGTTAAAACATCCCACCTGCACTTATCAGCTTCAGCAGTTAATGCCGGGAAGTGTCTTCCATGGCTGTCTTCTGGGTCCAGCCAGTCTCAGGCGAGTTAAGACACCGCGACAACAGGATTACGTCTAAAGCCCTCAAAACTGCACAGGTGAAATGCCACGTTTCCATGTCTTGCGGTGGTGTCGACTCTCGCTTCTTTAGGCACCTACAACTGAGGTGCTGGAGCCAACAATTGTGATGATATTCACAGCTTGCATTTTTGGGCTGCCCAGTTTATGGCCGTCTTGTACATCGCACTTTTCGGCTAATAGGTACAACGTCTCGTCACTTGTGCATCCATTCATCTGTCCATTTTTAATAGAGTGCTACTGCACCATTAATTCCTCGTCTCCCTCCGTTTTCAATCAGATTTCAGCGACACTCACCACGCCTGCATCCAGATTCCTGAATGTAACTCCGGCCATTCATTTCCCAGAACTGCTTTATTTTGCAAATCAAATGCACGGGACTTATTCCGAAGTGCTCTTCCGTTTTTTAGAAATTCAAGAGCCCCGACTTGCATCCACGCTTTCGCTATCCTTTTTCTGGTCCAGCAGGTGCATGTCATTCACGTTTATCCGCTCTAGACTTAGCCTCTCAATTTGCGCCCAACCACCACGCCGGAATGAATCCTGCAGATCCACCCATGGCTTCTTTTGGCCTCATCCTGTTGATGATTCCATCGCAACCTCCCCCTTGATCGTCCATGTTATTCGGCCAGCTACGGCGAGCAATCTGCTGCTATGTCTTATGGGATGAAATCAACCAATGTTGGCCGTTTATCTTTCGAGGTGCCAACTTCTTTCGGTCGTTTCGGGAGTGTTTTTATTAGCTACGTGTTATGGCATTCCCATCGTTCGATGCAAATTCACTACAAGGTGCCCAGCCGCTGTTTTACTCTATAACCAGATTTCGTATAAAAATCTGGAAAGACAAATTAAGATTACTACTCAAGGCAAGGTCTCTTGAATTTTGTACAATACATATCTGACTTGCCAGGTATAGCGCTTTCTCTATATTCCGCAGCCTTCGCAGCATTTTCAAGTTGCTGACGTCCAGGTCAGCCATATCTTCCGTTTGATGGGTTCCTGTTCTTGTCCGATTGTTCACGTCCTGTTGGTCGCTTTCTTTTTGGTTTAGGTTTGATCTCTGTTTCGCTTCAACCGTTCGAACCTGTTTATTCCTTAGACAGAGCTCCCATTTTATCGCTGGTCAGGCTTTTGCGATCCAAAGTCTCCATCATCTTTGGCCTCTTAACTGAACAGGGCCCGTGCTGGTGGGCCCGTTTTCTATTGTTTGCAAACCCCTAGTCCTTACACGGAAAACTGTTGCCCTTGTCTATTCTATCGTTCTGTAACTCAATGCGATCGGGTCCAAAGCCCGACGCTCTTCTGCTGTTGTGTTGCCGAGTTTGGCTGGTCTATGCACACACTGAAGCAGAAGACACAAGTACTCGCGACGCACCATATCCCAGGAGCACAGCCCGTAGTCTAGTGGGACACGAACACACACACAGAGGTTTGAGACACAAAAAGTTCAGGCTTAAGACTCAAGGCCCGTAGTCGCACAACGAATGGGACAGATCTGCTGCTCCCTCGAATGAGCAGCCACATGAAACAATAAGCGGCGCGAAATACGAACAGCTAGCCTAGCCCGCTAGCGGAAGAGAGAAGACGAACACAGAGTACTGCCGCGCGTTTATTGGTGGCCCACCAACACAAGTCAGAATTCAAGTGAGCTCTATCGTTTATATAGTTTTGTTGGGTGGCCTTGATCGATGTGTGGACTAGCCAATCACAAAACGGGCTTTTATGAATCTTTTCGCGGACATATAAAAATATTCAACCGCGCAATATTTAAAATAACGTCGATTTCGAAATATTAAGAAAAGGATAGATTCTTTTGGAAAATTAGTAGCAGAAATGAAATCCGCGGCTCCAAAATCCTTGGAATGGTCATTGACCATAACATCTACTCGCCGCATAATTTGTCGACCGCCATTTAACCTTTCTCGATGCCAGTTCTCGTGGCGTTTTCGGGAGCTGATCAGATGCTGCTTGGCTTTTCACATTGGCAGTATAGCTCGCACATGTCCCTTCTCACGTCACCCCTACTCAAATAAACCAATTATCAGATAAAGCATACTGAACTCCTGTTACTAGCCTGCTTAGGAGGTATCTAGGTATTCCACACTTCGTGTCTTGTCCAGGGCTTTTTCTGGAACTTCCTATCCGTATTACCTTCTCAATCGACTTACCCATCGACTATAAGAAGCCCTAAGACAAATAAACTGGAACAAATTCTTCAATTCCTATAAAACTACCGTCTAACTGGAGCCAAGAAGATTGGTCTTTTGGAAGCGCGAGGCACTCAGCTACCTGCCTCTGTGCATAATGCTTTACGGGTTTTCGAGGTCTCCGCTTTCATCTATTTGTTTTCCCTTATTTCATAGCCTTAACCTGGCTGAGCTGAGCCATCAGGCTGCGCCGCGATGTAGCCTAGGTAAGTTTATCCCACCACCCAGATTAGCTTAGTTTGCATTGTAGACAGCAGTAGTGACCTCAGCGATCAGTTCGGCCGGCAGAGATACCTTGGCGGCCTTCGCAAAATTTGACATCCACCGCTGCCAGCTTTGATTTCTGGTTCCGGTTTGGTTTGCCTCAAAAATCCCGCAGTTGTTAAAGTTCACAAGTAGCAGAAACTTCTCATCGCCTTTTCGGAGACACGGTATCCAGCATTTTCATGTTTCAATATTTCAGAACACCATATTGACAAGCAAGCTCTCCATTCGATTTGCCCTAAAACATCCCGAATTTTTTATCTCTAATCCAAAGAGAATTTTGTACATCATTTCATCTATTGATGTTTTTGGGTGGGTTTGCGCCTTTAGCACGTGGTGCTTCTGATGACATTTTGTACCAAGCCACGGAAGCTCCATTGCAAAAAAATAGCAAGCATAATTATTCTAGAGTAGGTCTGTCACGGCCTTATATCGTTGGTTCGCGTTATAGCCTCAAACATTTCCTTAGAGCAAACCCTCATCAAACCCTTCAATATCTTTAACGCTCCGATTATATCGCCCCTGGATCCGCTCTCTTACATTGAGTGTGAACTTAACTCTTTTGATCTTCTGGCTTAAAATCTGCCATTCAATCCCTCACCCGGCCCGTTCAACTTCTCAGAATGCACTGTGGTACAAACTGCAAAGGCTGGGAGACTACTCGGATTGGTGCAGTGAACGTTTAGAAACCAGGAAGGAGGTTGTTAATATATAAAACGCATTTAAGACCCATCCTGGACTACTATTCCGTTGTGTGTTCCAATATGCAGGACAGTGGCAGACTCGAGATTAAGAATGTTCAAGGAACATTCACAAAACGACTTCTGAGCTATTATTCCTTGCCAAACTACATGGAACGCTGCATAAAACTACATCTCCATCCCTTATGGCCGCGTCGAATTCACATCAACATCCCTTTCTTCATAAGATTATTGGCAAAATTGTGTTCGTCCCCGCATCTCAAGCAAAAAATAACTTTTCCTATGGCTTGCGTGGAACTACGTTCTTGGAGTCAGTTCCCATGTCCAGGATAGCAATTAGGAAAAACTTCTACATCATCAAATATTCTTCCCTATGGAATAAACTGCCTCAACATATGAAAATGACTTTTCCTGCCTCCGTTAATTTAAAAACGAAATCAGAAAGGCAATAACCGCACAAAATTTGTTAGACTTGGACGACCCTTACAATGCAATAAAAAGATCCTATGAGTCGGGCCTCTGGTGCTGAGTAATAAATCGCTCGAGGTCTTATCTCAGCCACTCAACAAGGCTTAGCCAATTTTTAGTATTAGCTTTACCAGCAGTTCCCACAAGTACAAATCACTGTAGGTATCGGCAAAAATCCGTCAATAAAACAAGTCAGCACACATTCCTACCTAACTTCTATCTTGTTTGGTGCGTATGCAGCAAGGCATATAAAAAAGACATGTACTTATATCACACTCTGACTCACTCCCAGACTATTATCCACATAAACTCTTTCTTCTGCATGCATTTAACAATTAAACCATTGCAAGCGCGAATTTTGGCATCAAATAACGCTTCATTCTACATAGCATTCAGAACTTCTCGTTCTTATATTTACACGCACCATAACCCTCAGCTTGAATACCTCCAGACTGCCATCCCCCCCTTTTTTCCTTTCCAGTTGTGTGCGTTTGCACTCTTGTCCTGCCAAGTGTCTACCATCTAGTGTCTGGCCCCATCCTCGCACATCTCAATACACCGTGAATGCGAGCTGACTCGTAGCGTCTGATCAGCTGTCCAAGGGCGGACAAGTTCGACTTGCTCCACAGCTGCCGTGATGTTGACATTTCTTCTAATCCGCATGATTCATCAGCGTAGACTGGTGACCCTATTGCGCATCTGCCTAGAAATTGAGGCCACATAATCCTATCCACAATGGTTGCCATCCTCTGAGCGGACAATTCCCCCCAATGGCACAGATTTACTGCTGGAACTGCCCTTCCGTGTCTAACATTCCCACCACGTTGACATCCAATCGCCACGAAGACACTCGCACTTAGATCCCTGCCCCAGATGCCGCTACCATTGAATATCGCGAACATTACTCTCAATTACCCCTCGGCACTCGCGGCTATCACTATACCAGTAATTGCTATCAGCTGACCCCTCAAACGCAAAAAAGGAGCAAAGAAACCCGTTTTTGTTTCACACTGGCTTACCAGCTCCAGATGCATTATTCAACGCATATCATATCAATCCCCACTTTCATTAATGCCGATGAAGTTTGCATTCTTCATATCTTCAAACACGGGTCAGCCAAAACTTTTCACCAATGTTCTTCGCCCGTCCGCATTTTCAAATGGCTGCTATTTTCTTGGCTACAGAATCAAAGATAAAATGGCTGACGTTCTTTTTCATATCCGTTTACTCTAGGGTTTCTAGCGGCCATCAATACTCTCTCCAGCGGCTGTTTGGTCCGGTTTTAACAAAATTTTGCCTTTCACTCAAGGTCTTTAGAGACTTTCTTCATGACAGCTAAACATTCATATCCATTTTATGGACCCGTTGAATTCGAATACCTCGGACACCTCCACATCAGACGCCATTTTCCGGTTGAACTCTGTGCACGCGATGCACACTATTGGTGCGTATAAACACCGTGTTTCTCTTGGCATGGCAGTTTTCCTATTTCCCCTCATTTTTTACCCAAATGTCTACCTGCTTCTTTGATGAAACTTGCAATGCCCCTGGAACATTTGATTATGCAACCAAGCATGCCTCTCGAAGTATTGAAGAAGCATACCGATATATATACTTAAACCATTCTGCTGGCCAGCCGTTGAACACTTTTAAGGGGTAGTACCCATGCGTGTAGGCATTACTCTTAGTATGGTTGGGCTATTAATTCGCACACAAGGTTGAATACCTCCAGCTACCAATAAGCAACTCTTCACGTTCCTGTGAACCCGCCCTACGACCTTTATATTATCTGCAAAGATACAGTTAAATACTTCTGACGATTCCGCAAGGCCTTTTCTGTGGATGCAGAATGGTAGCGATTCAAGAAATGACTTTCGAGATAACACATAAAGGAATAATAAGAAAATAATCTGGAACATTCGACAACCGCACTTAGCGTAGAAACAACCCATATTTAACTGCATGCATGGCTAAATTTTGCCATATTGAACTTCTATTTTGGTTACCGCCATGGATTTGCCACTTTGACGGCGTCGTGGTCTTGGCGCGACTACTTTTTCCCGAAAGAAACGGTCTGTCCTCTGGCTCTCGTTGTACCGTTGAACTGCAGCATATTTGGGGTTTGTAATTTTGTACCACTTAACGACTATTCAATGCGGCACCGTAATAGCTTGCGGATCCGTCTTGTTTTCGTTTGGGCTTCGCATTAACTTGACCAGGCGTTGATTGTGTACTCGACACGGAACCCTCACAGTAACCCAGTTGGTCACTTTGGATGAGAGAATTATCAATATCTGAAGAAGAGAATCGCAACCACCTAAACATATGGGAAAAGTAACATGTACAGTCACGAAATTGATTTTTGGTCGGGATGATCCTGTCCACTTAAGATCTTTTGGTATATTCGGTGCCATATTGCGTGGTAGTTCTGAAGGTATAGATCACAGGAGTACTGATACGTATGATTGGAGTATAGCTGAACTTGAACCTGTTGGGTTGTCGAGCTTGTTTGATCTATACAAAAGCCGAAGCACAAGACGCAAGCATTAGCCTCGCAGATTTGCCAGGACATAAACACACAATGAGGTTTGAGACATAAGTGTTCGGGGGCTTGATACTTCAAGTCCCGTAGTTGCACAACGAATGCAACTGAACTGCTGCTCCATTGAATGAGCAGCAGCACAGAACAGAAGATGCGGACTACGAACCCCTAGCCCAAACCGCTGGTGGAAAAAGGAAGACTAACACAGGACACTTCCGCGCGTTTATTGGTGACTCACAAACACAAGGCAGAAATCAAGGGATGCAGCTATCCGGCGGCCTTGGCCGATACACCAAACAGCCAATCACAGTAGGAGTTTTGATGAATCTTTTTGCGGACTTATAAAGATTTTCAACCGCACACTATTTAAATAACCAACTTCAAAATACCGGGAAAATAATATTTTCTTTTGGAAAGTTTACTACGGAACTAAAATCTGCGGCACCAAACTCCTTATAATGTTGGAAGCCCATGACAGACCGGGAGTCATGTTTGACGAGCCTCCTATCCGTTGCCGCCCTTTGCCAGAATGGAGGAGGCCTCTGTCAAGAGAATCAGGGTTCTCGGATGTTTCGGCCTTGCAGACGTCACCGAAGTCCAGCTTTGTGGCAATAGCAAACACGAATTTGTGTATTCCACTCCACTTCCCAAGAGTCGACCTGAGGGAACCCGGCAGACAACGAGAAAATTGCCAATTTACGAAGTTGTATGACAATTTTATAGAGGCCATTGAAAACGATTCTCTGTAGCCATCGCTTTACCTGAGGAACTATTGCCGCCTTCGAGCCAAGGAGGCCACTGTCAGATACGAAGTTCAGAGCAAAGAGCGGGCTGTTTTGGGGCAAGCAAGATCCCAGAAATAATTTAAAAGCTACTCAGGTTATCCAGAAACTTGATGGACGGCATACATTTCTGAGCGAAACCCACGGCAGATGATTCCCATTGCTAACGAATTAGCTAATAAAATGCAAAACTACAGTATAAAACCTAAACATCTACATTATCAACCGGATCTCAATGCTCCTCATAGTCTCAAACCGATTGTCTACTGTCAAACTATGTACCTTCAGGGGCACTGGATAGAGAGCTGACAAAATACGCGAAGAAGTTAGAGAAACGAGAGATTCTATTTAAGCACCAGCGCCAATTACCAGTAGTCGCTTTGGCTGAATAACGAAGGCCAGCATCAAATGAAGCCAAATGAACGGTGCCGCCGATTCGGGAGGATAAAATGATCTGGTCAGATGAAATTTATGGCAGTAGACACATCACCTCCAAAGTCAAAGACACAGAGGCAAAATGCAGACTGCAGGGAGGAGCACAGAGGTTGGTCGAATAGCAAAGTTTCCAGATGGCGAAAGTTGCGAAGCGCTGGAACAAGGTTAAAATAACAGGTACAATTTCGGCGTCGCTGAATGTGTCACATCTAGCCACGGCGCGCCGAAAAAATAAAACGTAAAAGAAACAGACTCATAGGAACTCACCACCAGTTACTTCACACCAAAGGGGAGTACCACGTGCCCAGGAAGAGCTTTCTGTGTATACCGTTAGCAAGGAGAGGGATATAGGGATAATTACCATATCAGGCCTTCAGTGGACGGAATTTTGTGTTACGGTGGTCCAAAAAACTGGAAGCGAACTATTAGGGCTGAAGTCACCTTTGTCCAGTGAAAACTTGGGGGTGTTCCTGAACCGTGCATATCCCTGTGACTGAACGCAATGCGGACGGATTGCATTACCCCGGCCCACGATTGAACAACCCATCACAGGTAGTGCTAAATTCGCCTGACAGATAGTCTACCGCCCACTTCCAGTCATGCTGCCCTGGGCTGATGATTCCCCCCTCAAACGGTGCGATACTCCTCCAGAAAAAGGGGGCCCCAAATGAAAAACAATTAGTGGTAACTAAGACTGTTGATTCCCCCAGACGGTCAACAAACGAGAACCAGAGCATCATTCACCAGGACATCGGTCAGTGGAAAGGGCTCTTCAATAAAAGTTTCGTTGCTAACATTAAGTGCACGCCTCATGTCAAAGACAAGTAAATATAGCCGACTTGTCACAATCTCCTCAAACTCTGATTTCATACTTATCATCGAGACTTGGCCAAATAACCATACTCATGACAACGCAATAATAACTCCCGGCTACAAGTCCTTCAGAAAAAGCCGTGAAGCCCAGGGTAGAGGTGGCTGCCTAGTCTGCGACAGAGAATCTGTACCAGCTACTTTGTGCCAGGATACCGAGCTAGAGACCATCCAAGATTGCGTTTGGGTCAGAGCTGAAATAAGAAATTTAGGCCTTCTTGTTCGATGCATCTGCAGACACCCTAGTTTGTGCCAAAACGACCTCTTGATGATAGCATAACAAATGAATACTGCTTCTGACCTACCAGGTCCCAAGCTTCTCACTGGAGATTTCAATGCACCTGGTATATGCCGATCCACGTTTTGCGCTCAGAATTACTTGCTTCCTTTCCTTGAAAGCATTCACCATGGCGGCTGGATCCGGCACGAAACTAATTCAACGAAGAACCTCAGTGTTCACTGAATTGATACTTGCGATAGGCTTGACACATGTTCAAACGCCCACTGAGTCTAGTCTACCTGGGTGTGATCATCTGCCTGTTAGCTGTTCATTTACATTGCCCCT
>LUCM01004917.1:0-10741 GCA_008360955.1 Fasciolopsis buskii
CATTGCCGGCATGATACTAGTCGGTTTTACACCACTTTCCCAAACAAATTCACATTTCTGATTCTGTTTTCCAAATGGTACGATTACCCCTTAACTGTCAGTCCTTTTTTCAAATGGTTCTACGGATAGAAGGATCGACTTAAGTTGCCATTAGGTGAAATGTCACTTTTCCTGTCTCTTCCGATTAGGGTTTTATTGTCTTCCGTGAAGGTTTCTTCTTGTCATACCAGCACTAACAGTGCTAATACTTTAAAAGCTTGCAGACCTTAGAAGACAAACTCTTCTCCCCGTCTGAGAGGTGCGAAGTCTCAGATTTAGATATAATTTTATGATATCATCCGCAAGATGTGATTTGGTCGCTAAGACTGGCCAGAAAAGACTTGATTCTTGCGCACGTAGCTTTCAAAATTATTGCGTATGGGGCGAGCAGTTTGGTCGCAATAGTCACCAAAATTATTCGTTTTGTTTTCACAGAATGATCTGTCACCTTCCTTGAAATCCGACCAGCCAAAGGACACTCAGGAACAAACTCATCGTACTGTTGGCACTAGACCTGTGCCATTAAACAGGGCCATCGCATCTTGCCTCTGGCCTGGATACGGCATCAGCAGATGTGTGCATACGTAGTTTCCCAGTTGCTGGTTACACTGAAACTCCCGGGGTTATTAAGCTTTTGGTATGAAGTGCTGAAAAGCCGTATTAACCGAAATAACACTCACCGATTCCTAATAATCTGTGGATATCGTTTGACTGTGCTACAAGATATTCCGTCCAAAAGCTGTGAAGGTGGTCAAGTGAATAAAGCGTCTGTCACCGAAACGGTCTGATGTTCGAATCCTAGATCTACCAGTCCCTTCGGTGGTAGGCGGTAACTCGTCGTTTGGCTCGCTATTACACGTAATCTAGTGTGACCTTATGTGGTTTTATGCCACTGCAAATTTCAGGAACATGGTTTCCGGTCTCCCCCCTCGTGTAGTGGGCCCCAGTGGCAATGGGTAACGTTCCTTCCACTGCACTCATGCGCCAAGCATGCCGTGGGAAAGAGACACGAATGATTCGGCTGGATTATCCGGGCCGTACCTAGGTTATAGGCGGACCGTAATTGATGTTAAACTTTGAGTTGAAGCGGCGTGAAAGAACTTGCAGTCGCGAGGATACCTACGTGAAGTAGATTCATCCCTTTGTTCTTCTATTCCACTCCCCTCTTCCCCTTGGGTTTGGTGGCATATTGGTCCGCAAACAGTTTTATGTAAAACATAATAAACGAATAGGCGGATGCACATCAGTGTTCTGAAACCATTTTTATTGCACACCAAGTGATTTACAACATAGGAAGTAAACCCCATGGTTATTGGACGTGCGGGATAAATGGAAAAATATGCATGGGAACAATCCTGTAAAAAAATAATTCGTTGATCTTACTTTCATAGAGGAAGATAATGAATGGTGGAAAATATAAAAATCGAAAATGTATTCCGAAGTTTTGCTATCAAGAAAAAAAGGACTGCAATATTAAGGTTCAACATGAAAATGGGAACCTGATTTGGATAGCTGGCGAATTGTGCATGAAGTTACTATGGTACCTAACGCGTGAAACACTAAACCAGGTTCAAGGGAACAAACCTCATAATACTATCAATAGAAAGGGTCGGTGAAGGGAGCAACCGGTGATGGGCAAGCAGCCGCAGATTAGAGGTTAAGGTAGTGTCGTTGATCATCTGGATGGTCTTGCGTTAAAGCCGACAGAGAACAAATCGTCATCATCATCATCGTTCAGCGTTAAACAGCAAGGCAAGCCTCACTGATCGCTGATTTCCCCAGAGTTACACGTTTATATAAAAAGAATGAATATCCAAGGGGAACAGGGAGTGGACCTACACAGGCGGGAACAGATAAGATGCTGTTGCAGCCAACAAAAGAAACACAGTCTGACTGTACAAACGCACGTGTTTTCAATCATTCTGACTCGATAGAAAATGACAACACGATCGCCACTGTTCACGGTTCACTGCCATATCCTTCAGTGTCTCCAGCCAGCAAGTCGACGAGTATTTCGGGCCCCAACCACAAAGACGTGAGACACCTACTTTACCTAACTTCGCTGCACATTTTCTCATCCCACGTTGCCACGTCATCTGTTGGCCTCCACGTGGCTTCTTCCATTCCTTAGGAGGAACACAAAATAGGGCACGATGTGATAGACGAATGTTCGTCATAGGCAACACATGACCCAACCAGCGTAGTCTACTAAGTTTCATACGCTGAAACAAGCCATTCTCAGAAGTGGCACCCAATACCAGAATCCTAACCTCAATATTACTCACACGGTCACTCCATCCAATCCTAGCCATACTACGTAAACATCGGTGGTCGAAAACCTCCAACCGACGAACATCGCCCACATGCATGCTCCACGTCTCGCAACCGTAAAACAGAACTGAACGCACTGCGGCACAGTACACACGACCTTCCAACTTCAGTGAAATATCAGGCCGACGCCACAAGTGCTTCAGTCCAGCGTAAGCTGCACGAGCCTTGGATATACGCATACTTACCTCCAATCCCGAGCTACCATCGTTCGATACGCAGCTACCAAGGTAGGTGAAACGGTCCACAATCGTTATTTCCTCTCCATCCAGTATCAAGTTCGGTGCTGCTATCGTCCAGTCCTGTAACAGTACTTTGCACTTTGAAGGTGCAAAGCACATGCCAAGCCGAGCAACCGATCTCGACAGTCTATCTAGTGCTCGTTGTGCGTGGTCCGCCGACTCGAACAGGCACACGACATCGTCTGCGTAACCTAGGTCGCATAGCTTCCCTCCACTTCCCAGTTCGGCTCCTACATTCCGGAGACCTTCTAAAGCATCTTCCATCACCTCGTCCATGACGAAGTTGAGCAAGAATGGAGAGATGGGACACTCTTCTCGAACGCCACTAGTCGTTTCGAATGAACTTGGCAGTTCACCACGGAGAACAAACAAAGAAGAAAAATCCATTCCACACAACTGTGACACTTAAGAGTTTGACTGGTTCAATTTCTTAGTGACGATTGGTGGGAGGGCTTGAAAGAACTTTTTGCGTAAAAAAGAACACCGAACTTTCACGCAGCACGATAACAAAATAAGATGAATATGAAGGCCAGGATCGGGATGAAACTAACAAACGACTCAACGACTGAAGTGAATTTAAGGGGCGTAGACGGCGCGAGCAAAAGTTTAAACGAAGAAAAGTGTTTCTGGGCGACAGAGGAAAAAGATGGTCTAGGAGCGGCAGAAAGTTCGCGATTTGCGGGGCCAGACCTGAAACGAGGCAACAGCGATGCCGGTCTATATTAGAGATGGCATGACAATAGACGAAATAAAGCAGTCGATAGTTTGGAGTAGGATCATCGGTTCAAGCATGAATGGGTTTGCAGGCGGCAGATAAGAAGTAATTGATGGAAAGCAAGAGCACGGCTGGAGAAAGAAGGATGACTTCGAAAAAACCAGTATTTACGGGAAACGGTTGCGACCGGATCCCGTCGCTTCAGACTAGGGTGGTGCATTTTCTGAGTTAGTTTGATATTCACGAAATTAGAGGTAGGAAAGCGGGACGTAAGTAGCTTTGAAAACAAACCACCAAGCCATACACGGCCGAAAACCTTCAGTATATCGTCTTTTCTCTCCCCAGGTATCGACTGCTGCTGAACGTAAGTGTGAAACGAAAACTAGCAGGTCATGAATAAAGCAACAGAGTCGAGAATCTTACTGACAGTTTCTGAATAGCCCTTCTTATTACATGAATTGGCAGAGATCAAGTGGATCAAGCGTGTTTTACTCCAAGAAGGCCAGAGGTTCGAATACCACATCTACCGGTGAATTCCGTGGTAGATGACAACTCGCTGTCTCCCGACTGGTTGCCACTGTTAGTTTCAGAGTCGCAGTTGCTGGTTCCCCTTCTCGTGTAGATGGCCCCAACGGCTGTGGGGCTTGCCTCTTTCACTGAACTCATGCTTCAGGCATGACATAAAAAGTTGATGACCAATAACGGGTTCTATAAATTTCGGAATGCCACTGTTATATTCTTGCACAAATCAGCATGCAGGTCATATATAATCGGAACCACAGTGGAGGATGAAAACTGAGAGCGAGAAGAAACGAAAAGCGTGCAAAGTTCCCAATGCTTGTTCTTCTATTCCCCACTTCCACATCATCGACCATCTATTGGAACTTATAATTACTCTGTGGGCTTTATACTATTCGATTGGCCAAACCGAAGTAGAGGAGGGTTAACTTACGGGATCTGATCTCCAGCTTTTGACCAAATGATCTAAGACGGCAGCAGGATGATCTAAGGGTCATTAAGGATGATCGTCATCATCGTCCAGCGTTAAACAGCAAGTCAAGCCTCACTGATCGCTGCGTTTTCCCCAAGGTTGCATAGGTGTATAGAAAGAGCAAATATCCAAGATAAATAGGGAGTGCACCTACACAAGTGAGAAAAGATAGGATGCCGCTGCAGCCAACGGACGGAGCACAGTCTAACTGTACAAATGCACTTTTCCAATCAATCTGATTAGACAGAAAATGACAACATGATGACCACTGTGCGCGGTCCATTGTCATATCCTTCAGTGTCTTCAGCCAGCAAGTCGACAAGTTTTTCGGACCTCAGCCACAAAGACTTGAGACACCTACTTTACCTAGGTTCGCCGTACATTTTCTCATTCCACGTCACCACGTCATTTGTTGACTTCTATATGGCTTCTTCCATTCCTTGTAAGAAACCCAAAACAGGTCACGGTATGGTAGCCGAGTGTTCGTCATACGCAACACGTGACCCAACCAACGTAGTCTACTAAGTTTCGTACGCTGAAACAAGCCATTCTCAGAATTGTCACCTAGTACTAGATCCCTGACAACTGCATTGCTTACCCGGTTACTCCATCCAATCCTAGCCATACTACGTAAACATCGGTGGTCGAAAACCTCCAACCGACGAACATCGCCCACATGCATGCTCCACGTCTCGCAACCGTAAAACAGAACTGAACGCACTGCGGCACAGTACACACGACCTTCCAACTTCAGTGAAATATCAGGCCGACGCCACAAGTGCTTCAGTCCAGCGTAAGCTGCACGAGCCTTGGATATACGCATACTTACCTCCAATCCCGAGCTACCATCGTTCGATACGCGGCGACCAAGGTAGGTGAAACGGTCCACAGTCGTTGTTTCCACTGGGTATCACGGTGTGATTACTCCTTCCTGACATCCTGATAGGACTAGTCGTCCTGGCTTCCCAATACACCCCTCCTGTGTGGACTCTGGTAAGCATACAGCCGAATTCTCTGTACGCCATGTTGTTGGTTTGGAATCAGGGTTTAGCCGTTTCCCCTAGACTGATTGTCAAAGGCTGGTCGATTCGGTGGGAGAGGGAGCGGACTTCCGCCTTCGTCTTTGTTCTGTGGGAACACCCCCGCCACATTAAGGTAATGTGCAAGACTTCTTTAACCGGGGCCATTTGAAACGCACCACTTCGAGAGGCATTCAGTACGAGTTGTCGACTTGGAGCCTGAAGTACTCACCTCTAGATTATGCTGAGGTGTTGGGCTCTGCCCCCATTAACCGCACTGCCATGTCTGACCATTGAGGCCTGTTTGCCAGGTTCATTCGCGGCATCAATGTTGCCGGTTTCTTCTTACGCAAATCATGACATTTCGTAAGAACGCGCGCTCCGCCTCTCACGATCTTACCATACATTCAGTTAGTCATTGGAACTTACTACCCTCAAGAACATTTGCGGAGTGAACTGCAACATTGATTCTATTCGCCAGTTTCTCCAATACTCTCTTTTTACTTTCGGCTGGAACTCAAGCCGTCGCCTCAACTGATACTACTCACAATCCGAAATTGAAGTAGATCTTTAAAGACGAGGCAGCTTTAAGGGAAGTGGATGATGAATCGGCATATCCATTACCCTGACCAAACGCCAGCACAACTGTGGCGCTGCTAAAAACCCGCATAATAAGGTCAGTTAATAACGGTGGGCCGGGTCTGTGATTTGTTTTTAGTCTGCTCGACTTGGTTCTTCTCATCGGAGGTAATGGGAACTGGAGATAGCGGCCGCGCTAAAGTATAGACTAAGTATTTACGGCCGAGGCCAGGACAGACGTTTCTCATTCTTTTTTCCGTTATAAAACAGCAGCTGTAAAAGATAGGCGGTTTCCGGGTTTCTTTAGGGGCGGTAGCAGTGTCAAAATCGGAATACCTCAGGATTTCTAAGGACTGGTTTAAATCGGTAATTACCGGTCCACAACAACGGTGATATATCATGCGAAAACCACAGGGATTAGTTTGATAATAGCCGCGTTCAAACTACCTGCAGGCATTAACCCTCCCAGTTATCTAGTACCAGAGGAAGGTGTGTGCGACAGAACCAAGCGGGTTTCCCACCCGGTCGGGACTGCATTGACCATATCTTTATTTCGCGACAAGTCTCAAGACAATCATGCATCCCGTTTACCCACGATCTTTCTTTCTTGATCTGAAAGCGGCATTCAACCTAGTCAGTCGCGCAGCTCTTTAGGGGTGCCTCTAACTGAAGGATGTGACGAAGAAATTCCTTTTACTTATCCAATCTCTTTATTCGAAAAACCGAGACCGGATTCGTAATTAATACAATCTTCCATCGGGGTTCACGGCGAGAGGTGTTTACTAGGGTTGCCTCTTTCACTTTTTCTTCTCAAGCTTATCGTTGAGATAATGGTAGAAGTCACCTTGTCATCATGTGAGAATAGTGGCATTGATATTTACTCGGATAGGAAACTGTTTGGTTTAGAATGTGTGGATAACATTGTGCTACTGAAAACCCAAGTAAGTTACGAATATTTCTTCACCATCTCAACGACAATGTTCTATGTTTGGGATGTGCTCAGACTTTTTCCTCTTCCACTTTCCTCATTTTCTACCCAGCGTGGGCGCTAGGAAGATCCACCAAGTATAACGTCCTCTGAACGTTTGCAAACCACCCCGTCCAGTCGGTATTTCATCCATCGTCCTCAAAATGCACACCCCTGAATTGGTTGCTTTTCTACATCGCCTCTTCTATCTTTATCTCAAAAGTTATACCTTCCTACCCCTTTTTCTTGCTAAACGCGGTGATCCTTCTGACCCCAACAACTATCGTCCGAGTGCGAAGGATTCCTACCCTGCTGTTCAGCTGGTGACCTACCGCTCCTCATCTCATTCTTGGTCGGCTTCATTTAATAAACACGAAAAAACACCTGGTATCGCTCGGCATTTCTAGGGGTTTCGGTGCGAAGGTCTTCTGGCGGAATTAGCCATGTTCGAATTCCCCCGTCTCTCATATTGTGGACATCAAGTTTCCCCTAATTGGCGAACCATCTCCGTCTGAGTCTGTGGGGTCCTGCTCAACCACTTCTCGCAAATGCCGGTGTTTCTCGAGATTCAGTACTTGCGCTCTTTTATCTATTGATGATCTCCTGTCCACTAATTCCAACCGAATCCATTCTTTTCTCGATGATGCCGCTGTCCACTGCTTTCGTTTTTGCTGCACCCATCTCCACGCAAACACCAACATCGAACGTAGCCGTTGTTGCCAGCGTATCTTTAAACCTTCAATCTGGACCACATCTCTTCCTGGGGCCCCAACAACCGTGTTAGGTTTACTGCCCCTAAATTCACCGTTCTTTCAATTTCCTTGAAACATCTTCCGTCCTCCCCACATTTTTTATCCATTAACTTATTGTGCTGGTATTCTTTCATATTTGAGCTTGCTTCTCGCGCCGCGCGTAAAGTCGTTTTTCTATTCCGTGCCGGCCGTTTTTACACCTCGGGTCATTTTCTATTTCACTAGTCTCAGCTCCATCCCTCACTTGCATATATCAGTCACGTGGGGTGAGGTTTCATCTAGTTCTCTTTTTTGAATCGGGTTCAACAAAACACCTTCAGTTTGCAGGACGATTCTTTTCCAGAATCCGGTCCTCAGTCACTAGCTCATCGTCAGGCAGCTGTTTCGCTATCCACTTTCTACACATATTATTTTGTTTTTCGTTTTTCGGAGCTTAGGTCATCAGTTCCTATTCCTGTGACTTTCTCGTTCTTCTCGCAAAAAAGGCAGCCATAGTCACCTTCATTAAGGTGCTGCTTCTAGGATTCGTACTTTTTCGATCTTCATTTTCCCCCGACTTCAGGATTTAAGGACACCCTTCCACTTTGTATTTCTGCCCGTAGGGTTAGTGGGCATTGACTCGTCACAGCTACTACCCGGATCAGAGATCAGCACGGCTGCAGCGACTTCACGTTGATTGTGCTAATCGATAAGGGGAGCAAAAACGTGACAGGAGAAAGCTAATGATTGCCGAGGGACCAGCAGAATAAGTCATTTAGTGTTACTCATCGAAGATTAATGTAAGCTATTTGGTTTTGGTTAGCAAACGAAGTTTTTGTCTACAGGACTTAGTATTCTTCACTAGAATTGGTGGAAATTGGAGTTAGTGGCCGCGAAATAGAATTGATTGAGGATTTGCGGCCCAGGTGGAGCAGACGTCTCTTCACATTTTCTGCGTTGCAATTCTTCCCTCTAGAAAATTAGGCTTAATAAAATGTTCCTAACGTTCCTCCGCCTTTTGCCACCTACATGACAACATGTCTTTTGACTATTTAGTCTACCCCTTTTACTATACCGTGCTTTATGTGTAGTTATAAGAGCAGGTTAGACCCCAACGTATTTATACGTAGCTAAACGATAAATGCATTTTACCGAAGGCAAACAGATGAAAAATTTTAGTTAAGAGCGATATGTAAAGACAGTGATCATCCATTATATATATGTGCATATATATATATCGATCCTTCTATCCGTAGAACCATTTGAAAAAAGGACTGACAGTTAAGGGGTAATCGTACCATTTGGAAAACAGAATCAGAAATGTGAATTTGTTTGGGAAAGTGGTGTAAAACCGACTAGTATCATGCCGGCAATGATCTGCAAAAACCTTTCAACAAATGTTATAGTTAACTTTCGTGTTTTCCAACTCTCGTCATCATTTACTCAGGTCCCGACCTTTTCAACACAACTCACGGAGTGCTGTTACGCGGCTTATCAATGAATGCTTTTCATCGAAAGAAAACAACTGTACACATTTAGTTAAAAAAGCGATATGTAGGGTCAGTGGTGCAGCATTATAAACATATACAAAGAATCATAAGGTTTATTGTGACGTTTCGATCCAAACTAGGACTCGCATATATATATATATATATATATGTTTATATCGGCCTGAAAACATGGGGACAACACAACATACCAATGGAACTATTCATATGGGGCAAAAAATATCAAAATTCAACAAACCGTCTATTTTTTTATTCCTACGGTACACATTTTGTGATTATCTGGTTATTTTCGGATTGTTTTTAAGTGAAAATAAGTTCCCCAGATAGGCCATACAGTATTCGTGTCACTGTAATCGGTTCTGAACCATATCTCTGAGCGTCTCCAACCAACAGCAATCCTCACCTCTTGGGCCCCAACCAGGAGGGCGAGAAGCACTAACCGAGACAAAGCCGAAGCTAACTTCTTCATATCTCTACCCCAAGTCATAGCCTGACCGCCATGTCGCTTCTTCCAGCCTTGACCAGAACATGCAAGAAGAACAAAAAAGGTAGACGATGGGCAGGCATAAGCAATACGTGTCCGAGCCACCGAAGGCGACGTAGAGCGATCAACTCAGCCACAGGACGACTATTCCCACCCAACACACGACGATAAACCTCATCGTTGCTCACCCGATGCTCTCACCAGACACGAGCAATGCTTCGAAGACATCAGTGGTTGAACACAGAAAGTAGTCCAGCATCCTCAACGCGGATAGGACAAGTCTCCTAACCGAAACGAAGAACACTGCAAACTGTGGTACTGTACACCCTTCCCTTGAGATCAAACCGAATGTCATGGCGGCACCACAAGTGTCACAGGTTCGCGAAAGCTCCTTTGGCTTTCACAACTCGTAATGTGACCTCCTCCCCTACATTTCCGCCGGGTGTGATCAGACCCCTGAGGCATTTGAAGCTACTCACTACCTCTAACCGATCACGAAAAAGGGTGAGTGGAAGTACAGGCTCCTGCCAGTCGCGAACAAGTACCTTACATTTTGAACGTGCAAAGCACATACCGTAACTGGAAACCTTAATTGACAAGTAATCCAACACGCGTTGAATTGTCTGTGCATTGTCACTCAGCAAGGCGATACCATCGGGATACTCTAAGTCAAAAACTTTGTTCCCTGTTCTCAAGAAGGGGTTCAACTCCACCGTCTAAAAGATCAGATTAAGCGTTCTGTAGGACACCATCTATGACAAAGTTGAAAAGAAATGGAGATATAAGTCAGCCTTGTCGAACTCCACTGGAAACGACAAAGAATGGCGAAAGCTGGCCATAATCCCTAATCCGACCGGATGTATGATGGTACAACTCTTTGAGGATGGGTAAATACTACTCAGGCACCCCATTCCTCAACAAATAATGCAATAGTGCAGACCTAACAATGGAGTCAAAGGCTGCACGAATGCCCAGGAACACGATGATCGTTGACCTTTGGAAAGTAAAACCGTACTCTAAAACCCATCAGAAAGTGAACATTTGATCGATGCATCCACGACCGACGCGAAACCAGGCCTGTTCCTCACGAGGTTGCGCATCACGCGTGTTGTACAACCTACGAAGAATGGCGGACGAA